>JAQHUG010000145.1:3875753-3891464 GCA_028555095.1 Dicrostonyx torquatus | reverse complement strand
ATTTACACAATGGAGTACTACACAGCAGAAAAAAAATGACAGCTTGAATTTTGCAGGAAAATGGATGGAACTAGAAAACATTATTTTGAGTGAGGTAACCCAGACACAGAAAGACAATTATCACATGTACTCATTCATATGTGGTTTTTAAACATAAAGCAAAGAAAGCCAGCCTACAAACCACAATCCCAGAGAACTTAGACAATAATGAGGACACTAAGAGAGACTTACATAAATCTAATCTACATGGGAAGTAGAAAAAGACAGGATCTCCTGAGTAAATTGGGAGCATGGGGACCTTGGGGGAGGTTTGAAGGGGGAAGGGAAGAGGAAGGGCGGGGAGCAGAGAAAAATGTAGATCTCAATAAATATCAATAAAAAATGTATATTAAAAAAGAAGCCAGAGATGTCAAGGACACCACAAGAAAACCCACAAAATCATCTCACCTGGGCTCAAAGGGGATCACAGAGACTGAACTAACAACCAGCCTATATAGGACTGACCTGGGCCTTCTGCATATATATTACGATTGGGTTTCTTAATCTTCTTGCGGGACTCCTAACAGTGGGAACAGAGTCTGTCCCTGACTCTTTTGCTGGCTTTTGAAATCATATTCCTCATACTGTGTTGCCTTGTCCAGCCTAAATATGAAGAGAGATTGCTTAATGTGCCATCTTTTGTTATATCCATGGAAGACCTGCCCTTTTCTGAATAGAAATAAAAGAGTGAATAGTGGGGACAGAGGAGAGGTGGTGGAGTGAGGCTGGGGGGAGAGGAGGGAGGGGTAACCAGTCAGAATGTAATAAATAAAGAAATAAATAAATAGAGAAAAATACAAAAAGAGAGAAATACGAAACTTTCCCATTTTTATTCAGGAAAGTTTTGCTAAAAGAGGGAGGTGACCATGCAGAGTCCAGTTCCTTTGCCGGGTGGTGGTGGCGCACGCCTTTAATCCCAGCAGAGGCAGGCAGATCTCTGTGAGTTCGAGACCAGCCTGGGCTACAAGAGCTAGTTTCAGGCCAGGCTCCAAAGCTACAGAGAAAACCTGTCTCAAAAAACCCAAAATAAATAAATAAATAAAGAGGGAGGTGAACTGTAGAAAATGTATTACTCTTATTTACTGGATACCAAATGGTCCGCAAACCTGTGAGGATTCCAAATGAAACAAGGCAAACAGCACTATTAGCATCAAAAACAACCACTGACCATAAGCAATGTCACTTTCAGAATGAGCAAACAGACGTAGAGGCACTTTAACCATAATTTCCACATAATAGGAGCAAATAGATATGTGAAAAGGAAGTCCTCCCACGGAGACCAAAAGCAAATGGACCACAGAGCAGAAACACAGCACCATTGTTGAGATAATGACCAAAGTGACAGAAACAGAAAGAAAATGGGAACAGCCTGGAAAGCCTACTTATAGGTAGTGTCTGAAGATTTCTTTTCACAAACAGTTCAAGGCCAACACCTCCAGTGTTCCCACCTTTAAAGGGTAGTAAATAGGGACAGCATTTGAAGGCAATCACAGTGGTCCAACATTTGACATTCTACAATGCAATCCCTAACAAAACTAGACCGTTCTTAACCACCAATAATAGAATCGTATGCCTGTATATCCATACACCAACATCTGTATGTGGTATGTACCCAACTGGCTTCAAGGGGTTCATGCTGTGAGACCTAAGTCCTTATGAGATTATCTAAAATGAAAACTCTTGTCAGTGGGGCCTGTGGTGTTCCTGCAAGCTCCGGTATATGTCCATGATGGTGCCCAACGTGAGTTTCTTACTGAAAAGCAGAAAACCACCGCGAAAGTATTGAAGGTGCAAGTCCAAACTCAGAAAGCAAAACAAAATGTGAACAATTTTTAGAATTGCTGTAAACTGATGAAACAAAAACAGATTTCTCCACTGTGTATCTGCAACAGATGCTTGTCTAAATTTGAGATCAAGAAAAGGTAACTTGCCGGGCGGTGGTGGCCTTTAATCCCAGCACTCGGGAGGCAGAGGCAGGAGGATCTTTGTGAGTTCGAGACCAGCCTGGTCTACAAGAGCTAGTTCCAGCACAGGGCTCCAAAGCCACAGAGAAACCCTGTCTCGAAAAACCAAAAAAAAAAAAAAAAAAGAAAGAAAAGGTAACTTAATAAGCTGAAAACAGAAGGATATAGAATAAATGGGCTCAGGGGTGGCTTCCCTAAAAGAGTGTGATAAGAAAAGTAATGGCTTGAGCAAGAATCAACAAGAACAAATGACATTTGATTATCATCCTGTCCAGGCTTTAGAAAACAGAACACAAACTCTATCTCTGTGGAGTTTGGAAAATAGAACTTATACATTACAATAAAGGTTATAGTCTTGTCCTGTTCACTTTGAAGTGTATCAAATTAAAAAAAATGTTCAAAGTATACCACACTATATGAATACTAAGACTATGGGGCAAGCCTGTATGTCCATCTTGACTCTAAAGTAGGACAGGAAGCCTTGCAGAGTGCAGAGAGGCACCTGTGCTCACGTATCAGTAAGATGATTCTGCAACAAAAAAAAATGGAAGAACCAGGTGAGAAGAACTGATGCCTGTTTTGTGGTCTATGTTAGGAGCAAAATGAAGCACGGTATAGAGGCACATTTTGAGGACGAGGGACTGTAGCACAGTTCCACAAAAAGACTCGCTCACACGATTAAAAGATTGTTCTCATAATTCAAAGACCAGGTTATAAGCACCAGCTCTGCCTTGTCTACTACTGACTGAATCCTCCCGTGAAAGGATAATTTCACCTCTATCCCCCTCCTCTCATTCCTCTTCCTCCCTCCCTCCATCTCCCTTTCCTTTTCTCTCTCCCATTTTTCTTACACAGATCCTAGTTTGACCAGGAGAACTGCACTTTTCTTGGCACAACCTCTGTCTAATGAGCTCCCTATCACACTGGGGTTCAGGACTTCATCATATAAATCCGAGGGAAGCACAAACATTTCCTCTATAACAAGCATCTTTGTTAAACTGCTTGCTGGGATTTACATATTAATGAACATCTTGTTAGAAGAGATGTGGTTTCTTTCAGTTATTTCATACTGCTCTTCTATTTTAAGTTCAGTGTAGTTAGTAACCTTCTGACCACTCATTTTTACCCCTCAGCTTTACAAATACCAATTCTCCCCCAGATATCTTACTTTACCCTGTGTTATCTTATTTATTGCTTTATGTATACAACTAATTTTGTGAAATCAATTCCACAAAACACATAAGAATTTGAACAAGGTAATTTATACCTAGTTTGTGTAGAAAATAATATTTTAGGAAGTACAGATTTAGAACTGGCCAGGAACAAAATTAGATAATTTAGTCACTCAGTGTATGCTTGGCTAGTCTCCCAAATCTTGTATTAAAGTTAGTCACCTGTGAGCCTTCCTTGACTAGGTGGAAGCATGTTACCTATTTTGCAAAATAGCTGTCAAAGACTTAAGTTTTAAAACGAGCTGCTAAAAGTCTGCTTTGCCCATAAAAGTTGCCATATTCACCACTTTATTTTTCTCTATTCTAGTGCCTTCCTTTGTAAGCAGGTGGCTCACATTTTAAAATTAACAAAATACCAAAAATAGATCAAAATGCAAGTGTTTCGGGATCCTAAAAGAAGGAATTTATATCACAATACAGCCCAATCCGGGCAGAGCTTACAAGTCCTGATCTGCAGACCATGCTGCAAGGATCAAGCTCCATGGAGAGTTTTCCTTTTATTGCAACCCACTGTGAAAATCACAAGGTTAGTTTCCAGGCAGTACTGGCTGTGATGAATGCAGAGAAACAGATAATGCATTTTCATAACATCATTAACCCCATAAACCTCAAACCCTATGTGAGCCAACCTACAGATTCTGAAGCCGGAGTCTAAGCACTTCAGCTCTTGGGCCAGAGACCTATTTGAAATTTATTCATCTGAAATATAATACAATGATAATAACACCTGAAGCCTAGAATCCTTATGAATTAAGCTCTTGGCACAGTTTCCTACAACAGTGTAGACTTGAGTTGCAGGCAAAATAGCTAACTTGATACAAGCGTTCATTTTCTCTCCTTGAAACCATTCTGTGTAGGGCTTACTTTATCTAGTTTGAATCATCTTTTGTTTCAAGGTGCAAAGTCACAAGAACAAAGAGAACAGAAGAGTAGAGAGAAACAAGCACAATTTGCAAATAAGAAGGCAGATGATAACTGACTGATGTTAACTGGCAACAGCCACATAAAGGCAACAGGCAAATTGGGTATTGTGGCAGCCAATAAGCAGTCCTACTTGGAGTGTGTAACTGCTCTCCTCCCAATGTATGAACGAAATAAAGCCAGTGTGGAGAAATGTCGAAGAATGAGTGGTCCTACCACAGTGTCAGCAGATGAGCTAGATGGTTCTCCCCATTAAAGATTTAGTTCCTACCTCCTTATCCCATGCACTCAACAGAGCTTGAAAACTCAGCCTGTATCCCTCAGACAAGAAATGGGAAAGATGTTAGTTTAATGCCTACCTTGAAAAGTGGAGAGTAAAGTGAAAAATAAAAGCTTCTCAACAGAAATAGAAACTATGCAAACAGAACAGGTCTTCAAAATCACACTATTTGATTTGAAAATACAATAACAGATGCTTGATGGGTATGGCAACCTGCCTGTAATTCCAGCCTCAGAAGGCAGAAATGAGTGAACATGGAGCACCTATGTGTTCAGCGGTTGATGGAGAGAACCTACCCCCTAACAGCAGTATTGGGCCTCTCTAGATAATAGATAGATAGAGAGATGGATGATAATGATGATGGATAGATAGATAGATAGATAGATAGATAGATAGATAGATAGATAGATAGATAGATAGATGATAGACAGATAGACATGCAGACAGATAAGAGGATTAGATGTGTGTACAGATATGCATTAGAAGCCCACACACATACAATATGCACAAACACATGTCTCTCTCTCTCTCTCTCTCTGTTGGTCTTTATCTCTCTCACACACTCACAGAAAAAGAAAATGCAGTAAAGAGTAATGTACTTATGAAAATATGTGACTCTGTGTGTTACACACACACACACACACACACACACACAGAGAGAGAGACAGAGAGAGAGAGAGAGAGAGAGAGAGAGAGAGAGAGGATGATGTTCTCCTCTGGGTTTATTTGGCAATGGCCACATGTCAGTATCCTCTATTTCTGACATAGTGGCTTCCTATTTGCTCCATCCGTCTTTCCTGACTCGCTGATCTTATTTGAGCGCTTTCACCTATGTGCCACCCATACACACTGTACTGTTTTTGTGTGTTTGTCTGTCTCCCATATTAGTTGTGGGCTCTGATACCTGCCAGCCAGAGGACGCCATGCAGGTTCGTAGCTGAAGGCGACAATTTAGAAGGACAATAGGTGAAAGTTCTGCTCCAGCCTTCCTTTTCATTTGTAGATTGCTCCAGGAAAAGTAGCTATCTCCGAGCTGGTGAAGGAATGCAGGTGTGTATATGCTGGGGGAGGTGCCCCGGAAAAAGGAATAAGAATAGATAAATTCCTCAAAGGTGAGGAGAGAGAGAGAGCGAGAAAGGAGTTAGAAGGAACATGGCAGAGCAGAAAGAAGGAACATGGCAGAGAGAAATAGGGAGCATGGAAAAGCAGAAGGGGTTTTGAGAGAGCATTGAGAGCAGGATGGTTTTTTGGGAGATATAATAAACACAAGGCCACGCTGAAGAATAGGAGAAGTCTGAAGCGGCCTTTTAAGCTGTAATGGTGTGAAAGCCTGTTTCTTTCCACTCGTCTCCGGGGACACATTTGGGGAAAAACATCAGTTTCTATGTTGGCGCGACGGTCCCCGACAATTAGTGTGTAAAGTTGCTCAGAAAACAGGCTATGCATCATAAACACCCAACATTGCACCTGGTTTACTAGTAGGAACTGAAAAATTGTAGAATGACTAAACTGGATGCGTATGTGAAATGCTGACATACTAATTTGATGTGTTCCCAGAGCAGGTAACCCTAAAGCCCACTATCAGCATTCTGAACCTCCTGCTCACACAACTTCACCAGAAAGGGAAAAAAAACAGAAATAAAAGTTTTCTAAGGGCAGCAATGAAAGGATAGAATCGCCCTTTAGTAAATAATGCCACTTAACAATAAAATGTACTTATTTAAAAGAAAAACAGGTTTTCAAAGTAACTATGAAATTCTGTGCCCAATTTTTAAGTAGAATAATATATGACTATGACTAAGTTTTAATTTAATATTTTTAAATTAATAATGGTTATATCTGAACTCACTTCCTTTTCACTTCTATGGTTTTGCAGTTATATTATAAAGCAGAGGTGTTATTTAGAACATTAAAAAATAATATTAGTATGAAACAGTATGAATTGAAACTAATTTTGAAACAAACTTAATTTTTGAAGCAGATGTAGGCAGGCTTTTCTTTCCTGCCTTCCAGTTCCCAAATAACCGACACATTCAGGCTTGTTACTAGCTTACTCTCTTATTTAAATTAACCCATATTTCTTGTCTATGTCTTACCACATGGTTTAGTACCTTTTCTCAGTATAGCATGCCCACCTTGCTTCTCACTGAGTCTGTTCTCTAACCCTGACTCTGCCCTTCTTCTTCCCAACATTTCAGTTTGGTTCTTTCCCCTAACCTTATCCTGTTCAGCTACTGGCCAATCACCCTATTAAGCCAATTCCAGCAGCACATATTCACATAGTGTATCCACAGGCAGATGCCCGCACCTATATATGGAAGGCATTTTGAATTGTCAATGGTATAGAGTTCTCCAGTTTCTTTATTGATCATAATCACTGGCTAATGTGACCCCAACTCTTCCCATAGCTATAGACTCAAAGTCAGCAGGAAAGAGTCCCGGGCTTGCTCTCAAGCTCCTCGTCTCTCAAGCTGCTTGAGCATCCAGTTGAGCCTGATAGTCACCGTGTAAGAAGTACATGAAGTCTCCCTCATGAGCTATTATCTTCACAAGAAAGGGCTCTGCCCAATATTTCCACTTAGTGATTCTGTTATCATGTGACAGACAGGGAAGTAATCAATCAGAAGCCTTATGAGAAGAGGGGTGAAGAAAATTACAGAAAGATTAAAACTTCTCAGGGTGACAGCGGCACATGCTTTTATCCAGATCTGAGGTACGTATTAAACTGAAGGCATTGAATAAAATAGGATTTCTCAGGCTTACTTTAAGTGTATCTTGCTTTTCTAAATTTTTAACTGCTAAGGAGTAATTTCTTAAGGGATTACCTCCATTAAAAACTATCCTCTTATCCCTCTCACCAGAAATTCTTTCCAAAGCCTATAAAAGCTAATTTTACAACTTAAAGCTAGTTAATCAAATAGATGTTCAAGTTCACCTGCCTTTGCTAAGAGTTGACAATGAAATAAGGCTTATAGGATATGCTTTGCACTGTTAACCATGCCTTCTAGCCATTTACCGTCTTTCCTCTTGACTTAAAGGCTAAAATTCTGTTAGTCTGCCATGTTACTTTTGTTCATTATATAGCACTTAAACAGTATCACTTTTATGTTAATAGAAGGAACCATTTCTCTAGCTGCGTATAAAGACTATCAATTTACATTCTTGCAGAGTTATTAATTTCAGGGTGTCTATTGTCTTTTAAATGTAGTTGAATAGTAAATAATATACCACTAAAGCTTTAACCCAATTCCAAAGCCTACAACAAAGAGACAAAGATATAAAGCCAGTGGTGTATTCACTTAAAAACATACATCAATCTTATCCTGTAAAAAGAAGATTAAAAGATAATTCTCTCAGTAAAAACACCCACACTGGAGGCTATAAACTGCAGTTTAGAGTGTGAGGAAACAGGTGTGAAATTGTCTTCCCATTCTTGGAGAAAGCCATGAACTCTGTGACCGTGAGAGAGAAGAACAGTGCAAGGGATTCAGTCATCCAGGTATCTTCTCATGTTGCCTATACTGACAAAAGACAAACCCCAAATTACAATAATAATTGTACTGTCATATCATAGCACTTTACAATGGGTTTATATGCATGAAACTGAAAATTAATTGAACTCTTAATTATGGTCATTACACTATCCAATAATACCCTAAGGCCTATCATTAGAAAACTAAAGAGAAAACATAACAGTGCTCATTGGAAAACTAACAGTATTTCTTCAAAGCAGCTACAAAATCCAATATACATTAAATATCTGCAAGACTGAATAAGCATTGTATTTTAACATACAAGAATTGTCGGAAAGCAACTTCGACAAGGATGCCACTTACCAGGATAGGGGCAAGCGGATTAGAAAACTAAGTAAAGAGAATGAAGACTCAAGTGAAAAGAATAAAACAGAAACGCCGGATAGTATTGGGAGGGAGTTCCAGGGAATACTGAAATTGCCTGCATTTAAATTTTTATTGGCTTAAATACCCGACCCCAAAAGACAGGAGTAAGATTAAAAACTGCATTAACGTGATACAAGGAAATGAACAGACCAACTGAAGGATTGTGAGCTACATTCTTAGTTAAGCACTCTGTTGCCAGAACAAGACAAGTTAACGCTCACACCCTAGACCAAAACATTCTGTAGGTAAAAACCACTGCCTGGCTGGAATCCATAGTTATCTCCCTCAGGAAATAGAAACCTAGTTGGATTCTTAAATTTTGTTTCAGTGATAGAAACAGGTCTAGTTCTTAATTCCTGAAATACCAAGTCACACCTGTTGACAATAACCTTGACAGAGCAGAACAATCTGGTCTAAATCAAGGCCGGACTTTTGTTTGAGGTAGAAACAGACAATAACCTTGAAGGAACAAGAAGTTCCAACTCTCTGTGCAACTTTAGTCAAGACAGGATGACCCCATGCCTGTCAGCCCTGTCAAAGAATTATCCTCAGTTTCCAGAGAAATGCTTACTACTCGCTTCTTTTCTCAGCGTCGTTTCTCCACTAAGGTACAGTTCAGGACTCCCTACCCAGGGAAGGTCAAGGTCACATCCCACAGCAATTAACTAAACTAACTCCTCACTGATTGCCCGCAGGCTCAATCACTGTAGATTGAACTGTTCTCCTGCGGAAAGGAATGCTGTTATCAGGGAAAACAATGAAGACTCCACTGAACCAGAAGTTAAGAACCGCTGTCTCGCCACAGAGCCCCTGAGTCAGCAGGGAAAAGGAACGCAGCAGTGTTGGGTGGCACGCTCATAGAAAATCACCATGGGAAAAATGGACTACTGTGCCACCAAGAATTGCAGATTTATGAAGGTATCACTCAAGATTAACATGCTGTGTGACTGCAGTCCGTTGGTGAAATCATAACAGTTCAATTCAGGCAGGATTATGAATAGCTCAGACCCTGTAGGAACAAAACACGGGGGTCATTGCACTAAATAAAATATCGAAATAACTGAGATGCTTTTGGAAGGCGAGTGGAGTACAAAATGGGTACTCAGAAAAGCCTTGGGAGAGGATTTAGGTGTGAACTTAGCTGCATTAAGATGTACCCAGAGAGCTAGAAATGCATTATTTATGGTTGTGTCCCTGATAATGTTTCCCAGAGGATTGGCTTGTGAGTTAGTGGACATGGTGAGATAGATCACCCAGAGCATGGGCAGATGTCATCCAATCATCCAGGGACACAGACAGAATCAAAGAGAGAAGTGATTTGTTTTCTCTCTCCTGGAGCTGGGACCCATTATTCCTCTTGTCTTTGGGCAACAGATCCTAAATTGTCTGACCTCAGGACTCCAGGGCTTATGTTATCAGTTCCCTCAGTTCTCAGCCTTTTATTTCAAACTGAGAATAAAACTATCAACTTGCCTGGTTTGTGAACCTATGGTTTCTGGATTCTTGGGACTAAATTGTGACAGGACTTCTCAGCATCTATAATCATGTGAGTCAAGCACTCTAGTAAATTCCTTTACACCTGTCTACCTGTCCAGATTCTCTTTTGACTTAAACTAAGGTTATATCCTGGGAAAATCCATAAGTGGAAAGCATCATAAATCAAACAAGCATTTAATACACTTAAGGTAGTGACCAGCACAGCTTTTGAGCATTTTACAAGAGGGTTGCTGTTTACTTTCATGATCATGTGGCCCACTAAGAGCTACAGATAGCTGCCATGATCCAGCACCTAAGGGGAGCATCATACTGTACATTATAGCCAAGAAAAAGAGCAAAATCCAAAGTTTTAGTGTAGTTTCTACTGAGAAGTTATTTAGTACATTATCACTATCCTGAAGTTGAAAACCATTAATCAAACCATATCAAGTTGGATTCTTGCATATACTTAACAAGCTCTGTATTTTAAAACGACTCTGGTTAGATCAAGATTATTCCTGTAGTGGCTTAAATGAGAAATGCCCCCACAGTCTTATGTATTTGAACACTTGAGTCCAGTTGGTCGTACTGTCTGGGCTTGTGGAATCTTTAGGTGGTTCAGCCTTGCTGGAGGAAATAGAACACTATGGTTAGGCTTTAAGAGTTTTTAGTTGGGCTGGAGAGATGGCTCAGCAGTTAAGAGCATTGATTGGCTTTCCAGAGGTTCTGAGTTCAATTGCCAGCAACCACATGGTGACTCACAACCATCTATAATAAGATCTGCTGCCCTCTTCTGGCATGCAAGCATATATGCAGAAAGAACACTGTATATATAATAAATAAATAAAATCCTTTTTTAAAAAAGGAGTGTTTTTGTTTTGTTTTGTTTTTTTAAAAAAGAGTTTTTAGTCTAAGGTCACACCCTTCTCACATTCTGCCAGCTTCCTGCTCTGATGGAGACTGGCTTTGACAAGGATACCACTTACCGTGGTAGGGGCATGAGGATTAGACGAATAAGTGAAGAGAACAAAGATGCGAGTGAAAATAATAAACCATATTATTTTAAATATAAAAAAAGAACCATAAGATAATACCAGAGGGAGTTCCAGTGAATGCTGAAATTGCCCATGTTTAATTTTCCATACACTTTTATACACCAATACAACAGAGGGAAGAACCCAAAAGACTGCTTTAAAATGATACAAAGGACTACTCAAACAGCTACTAGTTTCAATGCTTTAGACATCAGGTGATTAATTCTTAAGAAAAATATTCTGTTGTTTTGGCAATAAATCCACCTTAGACCAAGTATTCTGAGGGAAACCACTCCCTAGGTCAAACCTTGTAACATGAGGGCTGGCTCGTTGGGGTTACTGTCCTACCCAGTACCCCACAGCCAGCAAGCCCCAAAGAAAATCACGCAGAGAGTCTATATTAAGTTATACACTGATTGGCCCATTAGCTCAGTCTTCCTACCAGCTCCCGTAACTTATATTAACCCATTGTTCCCATCCATGCAAGCCACATGGCCGGTACCTTTTCTCAGCGAGCAGCTTACATCCTGCTTCGTGGATGGACTGCGCAGGAATCCCAGGGAAGCTCCTTGCTTCCCAGACTTTATCCTAGCCCTGCCTCTACTTCCTGTCTGGTTGACCCACCTATACTTCCTGCCTGGCCAATCAGCATTTATTTAAAACATGATTGACAGGATACAGAATTGTCCTGCACCAAAACCTAATTCAAAGGAATGAGCAGAAGTATGTTTGAATTCCCTGACTTTTGGTCAGGGTAAAGTGGATCTACCTGTATGATCCTTTTTTTTTTGTTTGGTTTGGTTTGGTTTGGTTATTTTTTTGTTTGTGTTTTTCAAGACAGGGTTTCTCTGTAGCTTTGGAGCCTGTCCTGGAATTAGCTCTTGTAGACCAGATTGGTCTCGAACTCACAGAGATCTGCCTGCCTCTGTGTCCCGAGTTCTAGGATTAAAGGCATGCGCCACCACCGCCCGGCCATGTATGGTCCTTTTTAATGTTAAAAAAAAAACACTGTAGAACTCTAAAAATAACTCTAAAGCCATTTCTGACAACTCTGAGGCCAATTTTGAGGCCTCTCAGCAGTAGTGCTCCCCTCCCCCCATTCCTGGGAACCAAGGACCTAACAACTACACATGCCTGTACTGAAATGTTGGGAACTTTCCATCATCTCCCTGAGTCCTTGTGAATGTTCTCCAAATAGAACTCAGTTGTTAAATAGGGGCAAGATAACCCTTAGTGTTGACTCAGTTCCTAGTGTTTTGACTCAGTCCCTGGGAAAGGTGCAAAGTGACCCTCAGATGTTCTCTCTTACCCCACCTGATCTGGCAACCGCTCTCCAGCCAATTATTGGGAATAGCCCTTTTGAATAAGCCAATCATAATAGTTAAAGAACAACCCCCAGACACCCCCTTATTTCTGTGGCTTTTTGCTTTAAAAGTAGCCTGTACCAGCTATTCAGGGTCTTTCTGGCTTCTCAAATGCTGAAAGACCCCATCATGACAGATTTAGTAAAATCCTCATGCTTGTACATCAACTGTGGTGTGAGAGATGGTCTCTTGGAAAGACTCCTCCTCGGTGATTGGACTCTAGGGTACAACAGTAACCACATCCTAGGTCAGGGTCTGTAGCCACACTTCTTGTCAACAATTTTGAGCAAGTTAAAACTCTCTGACCTTCAGGAAAGGTGCAAGTAGGCTCACCTTTTTTGGACCTCCACACTGCTCTTACCTGTTGTCATGCCTTCCCCACCAGTGTGAACTCTTCCTATAGAGCTATAACCCAAAATAAACTCTCCTACAAGTTGCCTTGCTCATGGCCTCCCATTACAACAACAAAGAAGTTACTGATAGAATTCTCAGAAAATACCAGCTCCATAGGAGCATGGATTTTTATCCATCATGTCAACTCTTGTTCTTTTGGAGGCTACACAGTATCAGGTATTCAGTGAATACTTGGGAGTGAATTTTGTCCATAAAAGTATTATGCAATGCTTCACACAGAGAGAATACACAACATATAGTATGATGACAGAATTAAGTTTTTTACAAATACATTAACGAATGTTTAAAGTTAAAAGAACTATACAGTTAAAAAAAATAACAAAAAGAAAAGAAATTCTTAGCAGGAACAATTGCTCCCAACTAAGAGAATCTGTGCAGCAGAAATACAGTTAATTAAGCTGGCGTTTTCACAATGTATAATAAAACAAAGCATTATAAGTGGAAGTTATTACTTTACATAATCACAAGGATAAACCACACAATTATAATGTTGAGAAAAAGAAATGGGACCCAGGGGAACACACTATGTATGTAAAGTTTATAAACCAGGTCACTGATTCTTTTGTGGTAATCTTGAGGTACTTACCTCTGGAAAAAAATGAAGAGATTAGGATTGAAAGAAACAAAGACACTGATGCTGGCAATGTTCTGTCTAGATCTGGTCATGGCTCTCTAATAATTCATAGTGCATGCATGTAGCCTTGAATTAATCAGCTTTGCTTTTGCTATGGTAACCACCTCAACATCTCCGTGTTCAAGCAATGACCAGTTTTATGTTCCTTTCTTCTATTCCATGAGAGGTTTGGCCTGTTATGTTCTCCTGGGTTAATTTAGCCTTCACTCAGTCTTCATTCCAGGAATCTTCTCTTCTAGGACTCAAGCTGAAAAATTAGTCGCTATTGGAGAAATGCTTTCCATATGAACAGGGTTCAGAAATTCAAAGATGACAGAGGAGCCTGAGCATTTAGTTGCATAATAATTTTATGGTCCAAAGTACTGCATAACTTGTTCAAAACTTAGTTTGATTTTCATGTATTTGATTGAGTCATTTCCACATGCCATGAGCTACATTCAAACTTCTCCAGCACACATATTGTGTATTGTGTTTATCACCTTCACTGGGAACAAACCTGCAGTCCTTTTAACCTGAGCCATTTTCTCAGATAAACCTTTATTTTAGAGATATAATTGAGGTCCTAACTCAGTTGCTTTTGAAGTCCTCAAAAGTAAGATTATCCTTAATTAGGGTGAGGCCAACTTGAACTAGAACTTTCTCCTGAGATCGAAATTTCTCTCTAGAGTGACCTTGAAGAAATAAGCTAGTCATTCTGCAAAAGCCTGATGGAGTGTCACATGATGAGAAAGTCACAGCAGAACACTGTTTATGAAAGATGTCCCCATCTGACATTAAAAATGAAAGGGGACCCTCAGATACACAACTTCAAAGAACTAAACTCTTGAGATTAGGAGGAAATTAACTGCTACAGAAATCAATTGATTACAATCTTCCAGAGGAGTAAAACTGTTCTGTCTCAGCTCTTACCTCTATGTATGGTTTTGGCATTGCACTTGGTGATGGCAGTGGTGGCTGCTAAATGACTATTTCCTTTCATAGTAAAGATTTTCTATGAGTGAGATCTCATTAAGTGATATTTATTAGTCCTAATACCTGATTTTCATTAAGCTGCCTCATCCTTATTATGCCTAGGGCTCTTGAGTACATTGCTCATTTCATGCAGGCAGAGGCATTTGCTTCTTCCAATGTTGCAAAGCACACCCTCATGTTCCTACTGTGCTTGTTTTGGTGGTCGGATTTGCAATAGAAACAGTAAGAATATCCTATCCAATATGGATACTTGAAATTGTTAAGATGCTATACTCTACACTCTAAGTGATCAATAAATTGAAACTGACCTGATAATGTGGGGAAAGTCCATAATATCCCTATTGCTGCTATCTAAATAACGTTTATTAATTTTTTAAAGAAATGAATCACATCCACTCATAATGACATCATGGGATGTGGTCATTTATCTATTTAGTATTGAGTTTAATAGCTGGGTCAAAACACCATGGCTCTAAAAGACATTATATACACCAAGAATACAATTATATCATTAGATTTTTATGTTTGACATTCCTATTCAATCAAAAAAGTCACCTTTTATTGTTATTTCTACAAAGAGTTTTCTTTTTCTCGACAGAAGTGCCTATTTTGATGCTGACAGCTTTGTAGTAACTGCAGAGTGGCAGGAACTACATCACTTAATGAATATTCATATCAAATTGATGTTTATAACATTTTCATGTCAGTGCTCTTTAGCCCTTCTTCAGCACACACTCTGAGAATTACAATGAATTCTTGAAATACTGGAAAAAAAATCTCTTCAACCTCTAGTAGGTTCTAAGCTCATTTTAAATTATAGATCCTTATAAGGGAGAAATAAGGAATACTCATTAGTACAGGAGAGACAGATGACACACAAGTGGCATACTAATTTGCATGTGAACATTCAGAATAGAATACAAGCTCCTCCAGCAGAGGTAAGGGTTTCTCTCTTTCTGTTTATTGGGTTGTTTTCAGATCTTAGAATAATATTTAATACACAATAGACACCCAGGATGACTGAACAAATCCATTAATTATTGATGTCAAAGATCAATCAAGACTTTGATTGTCATATAAAAAAACAACACAGGCCCTTTTCACTGAGGTAAGCCCTTGGAGAGGGCATCCGATCTAGCCCACCCCCACCGGAGGGGAAGGGCCAGGCAGAGTGCAGCAGGCCCTTGGAGAAGGCTTGCGATCTAGCCCACCCCCACTGGAGGAGAAGGGCCCTGCGGAGTGAAAATTGAAATGGAGGCAATGAAGAAAACACAAGCCAAGAGATTGCTGGATATGGAAAAGATGAATAAACGAACAGGAACTGCAGAGACAAGTATAACTAACAGAATACAAGAGATGGAAGAAAGAATCTCTGACACGGAGATACGATAGAGAGAATAAAATCACTGATAGAAGAAAACAACAAATCCAGGAAATTCGTAGCACAAAACATCCAGGAAATCTGGGACACCATGAAAAGAC
>JAQHUG010000145.1:3853885-3870008 GCA_028555095.1 Dicrostonyx torquatus | reverse complement strand
TCCCATAGGACAGGGTATCCTGCCCCATCTTAAGGAAGCAGGGGGAGGGCGGTGGGGTAGTGGGGGAGCAGGAGGGCCGGGAACAAGGGGAGTAAATGTAAATTTTTCTTTTAACAATAAAAAAAACACAGCAATAATCCTGTGATTCCAGAATCAAAAATCTGAAGTGTGGGATTGGCTGGAATTCACAATGTATTAAGTTTCTCAACATAAAAGTGAAAATGCAAAATTTTGATATTCCAGTGGCTACTGTATGACATGGAAAAAACATGCAAAACATTCTGCTGTGAGATGGAAAACACTCTAGAACTTAAAAAAAATTGAACACCCTACAAAAGTGTAATGTTTGAGTATCATCTGCTACTTTGGGGGGCGTTTCAAGACAGGGTTTCTTTGGGTATCTCTGGCTGTCCTAGAACTCACTCTGTAGACCAGGCTGGCCTAGAACTCAGATCTATATATATCTGCCTGCCCCTGCCTCCCTGAGTGCTGGGATTAAAGGCATGTGCCACCACTGTCTGGCTATCTAAACTATTAATGTGGAGATAATTGAATAGCAACATATTTCAGTCAGGGTTCTCTAAAGGAACATAACTGATAGAATTCTCTCTCTCTCTCTCTCTCTCTCTCTCTCTCTCTCTCTCTCTCTCTCTCTTTATGGTCAGCTAGTTCCTGGAACAGAGTCACTGAACTGGCTAACCTAGATTTTTGGCTCTTCTCTTCCTGCTAGATTTTTGGCTCTATTCTTCCTGCTAGAGTGGTCTGGATTTATCTGGGTCTTTCAATATACCCAACTAAAGCCAGTTATATGAAACAATAGCTAGCTTTTATCATTTCATAGTTTTAATATTTTCTAATCTATTTTATCTATATTTAATTGCTAGTCAAAATGTATTGCTTCAAGGTCCATTTGTTTGATAAACATTCATTGGGTTTTGTCACTAGATGGATGTGAGGGTATCCTGCTACAAAAGAAACCCTGTCTAGATGAGGGAGTAGTGTAAGAGTTCCTACTGCCCTTCAGTGCTGAGGCAACTGTGGTCTGATGGTATGTAAGAATTGTCTGTATTCTGTCAATCATGTTTTAAATAAATGCTGATTGGCCAGGCAGGGAGTATAGGCGGGAAAAACAGACAGGAAGTAGAGGTGAGAACAGGAGAACTCTGGGAAGCAGGAAGCTTCCCTGTCATTCCTGTGCAGTCCATCTAAGAAGCGGGATGTAAGCTGCCCAGCTGAGAAAAGGTACAGGCCATGTGGCTAACATACATAAGAACAATGGGTTAATATGTTACAAAAGCTAGTAAGAAGACTGAGCTAATGGGCCAATCAGTTTATAACCTAATGCAGACTTTCTGTGTGATTTTCTTTGGGGCTTTCCGGCTGTGGGGTACCGGGCAGGACAGTAACCCCACAAGCAGGCCCTCATGTTACAGTCTGATGCCCTTCCCACTCCAAATTACTCCATGTTGTAGAAAAAGCAATGAATTCCCTCTCTGTGGCAAGCCAAGATGAAGCAAAGGGAGCGTCACAGGTCTCTTCTTCCCTGGGCTTTGTATTTGTGCCTTATCATCATTCTACCTACGAGAGAAGGGGAAGTGAAACTATTCTCATTTCTGAGAAGATCTTGAATTTAATGTATATTGAATTTTTCTGAGTTTTCCAGTGTGACATTGTCATACTTAACAAACCTTGGGTTCTTCGACTAGATGAAGATATGTTTATCCACAACAGACCAGTCAAGATCGCTCACTGAATCATTCCCAGGTGTCCCTGTTCTCTGCTAGGGACTGCAACAGAAGTCCAAATCATGTGGAATTTATCTTGCTTAGAAAACAAGTAAATTAACTAATTTATAAATAGTTAACTACAAAGGTAAACACCAGCATCTTGGATTGGAAAATATTAGACAATGAAGGCCATTCCAATCAGGCCACTGATGTGAAGTGACAAAGAGGGATTCTTCTCCAGACTTTGGCCACACGTAAGTGCATTTGTGACCCAGGAGAGAATTCTTGGTGTCAGAAGGCCAGGGTATTTTGATACCCCTGAGGAGTTTGGAATACTGATATGAAATGGCATGGAAATTCCCTGAAATTACTTGATTCTCCCACTCAAAAAACAGGGAATCCTCTCTGAAGCACAATTAATAAAAACTCAGAGAAATTGGGGTTCAACTTCAAGATCCAAAAAGTAATACAGTCAACCACTGGCTCTTACCTTAACCTCAGTCTGAAATGGCGATCCTGCAACCAGGAATCTCAGAATGAGACTGTGTGATTTTTAATACTTTCTAGTTCTGGGATTAAGGGTGTACACTGCCCGGTTTTTATGCAAACTAGTGTGGCTATTGGCATTAAAGGTATTTGTCACCACTGCCTGATCTGTATGACTGACCAGTGGGGCTGTTTTACTCTCAAATCTTCAGGCAAACTTTGTTTATTAAAATACAAATGAAACGCCACCACACCACTCAAGTGATGTGATCTTATGGATTTTTGTAAAGCTCATTTGTTCAAGCTATGTGAAGAATGGATTAGTTAGGGGTGTGGTTAGCTACAGTGGAATTCCTTCAGAGACTGATTAAGGCTAGAAAGACACCCTCATCCTCAGTGGAATTGAATTTTTCTAATAAAAAAATAGGGAAAAGAAAATGAACCAACAAAATTTTGTTTAGAATATTTTTACAAGAAATCACAAACACATGAATTAAAACTTGGGTTAATAATAAACACATTCTGAGTCAAAGTTCAGTAGGGAGATGGTTCAGTAGGAAAAACTCTTACAGCCAAACCTGGAGACTGGAGCCGGATCCCAAGCAACACATGGTAAGGAAAGTGCCAACTTCCTCAGCTGTCCTTTGGCCTCCACAAGCATACTACGGTATTTATGTGTATGCACATATACATAAACTCCATGTATTTAATTAATTAAACAACTTTTAAAAAACAAACACTTGGGGCTGAGAGATGGCTCAGTGGTTAAGAGCATTTCCTAC
Source organism: Dicrostonyx torquatus (assembly GCA_028555095.1). Classification (NCBI taxonomy): domain Eukaryota; kingdom Metazoa; phylum Chordata; class Mammalia; order Rodentia; family Cricetidae; genus Dicrostonyx; species Dicrostonyx torquatus. Next base: position 3,867,013 of record JAQHUG010000145.1, on the reverse strand, counting down.
TCTTCTAAAGGTCCTGAGTTCGGTTCCCAGCAACCACATGGAGGCTCACAGCCATCTGTAATGAAATCTGCTGCCCTCTTCTGGACTGCAGGCATACACACAGACGGAATATTGTATACATAATAAATAAATAAATAGTAAGAAAAAAAAACCAAACACTTAACACATCCAAAAGAAAAAAAGATGTGGCCGGGTGGTTGTGACACACGCCTTTAATCCCAGCACTCGGGAGGCAGAGGCAGGTGGATCTCTGTGAGTTCGAGACCAGCCTGGTCTACAAGAGCTAGTTCCAGGACTGACTCCATAGCCGCAGAGAAACCCTGTCTCAAAAAAAAAAAAAAAAAAAAAAGATGTGTGGGAGAGGTGGGAGAGGTAGCCCCTAAGTGAAAGCCTCCTGTGTGTTACGAAAGTCTCACATTTATAACTAAGCTCATGTCCTATTCTGGGCATTATTTGTTCAAACATGGTAATAAGCCAAGGTAAAAAGGAAGAATACCTACTTTAAGGATTTTCCGTTGTAGGTTGCTGAGCCCTGACTATTGAAAATAATGATAAGATTTAACTAAGATAATTAAATCAAAAATAGCAATAATTACCAGGTTTCACATTAGGATTCCCTGGGGAGCTTTAAAAACTAGATGCCTACATTCCCCTGAGTGATTCTCATTTAACTGGGTTGAGGTAGATCCTGCTATAGGTATTTCGATGAAGTTCCTTGGAGGATTCTAATGAGCCACCAGGACTGAGAGTCTTTAGTTTAGAAGTACAGCTGAGGATTTCACATCAATAAACCTATTTCATTAATGACGTTAATAAAGAGAAAGGGTGAAGAAATTCTATCACCACGAAGTTTAGTGTGGGTACAAAAGTATTTTAACACAGGAAAGCAAAAAACCCATTTTCTTTTGTGAGATCAGTTTTATTGTTTGTTTTTTGTTGTTGTTGGTTTTTGTTGTTTTTTTGAGACAGGGTTTTCTCTGTAGCTTTGGAGCCTTGTCCTGGCACTAGCTCTTGTAGACCAAACTGGTCTCGAACTAACAAAGATTCGCCTGCCTCTGCCTCCCAAGTGCTGGGATTAAAGGCGTGCGCCACCACCGCCCGGCCAGAAAAATATTATTCTTGTTAAGGAAGGATTTAGTCATTTAAAACCTTTTAACTTATCAATTTTATAGGTATGGGTATTTTGTCTGCATGTTAGTCTGTGCACCACATACCTACTTGGAGCTACTGGAGGCCAGAAGAGGGACTGGGGTTGAAGCCACTTGGGTACAGGTAGTCAAACCCAGGTCTTCAGGAAGAGCAGCCAGTGATCTAAATTACTGACATCTCTCTAGGTCCAAAAGCACACATTTTTAAATTATAGTATTTCTGTTATGGACAATGAAAAGAGATTAATAACTCCTGCTTGATTGACAGAAAAAATTAAAATAACTGAGAATGTGGACATCAATTCTGCCTTTACAAGTAGAGACATACCAGCGTTTAAAAAGTGAATTGCAGTCCGGCGGTGGTGGCACACGCCTTTAATCCCAGCACTCGGGAGGTAGTGGCAGGCAGATCTCTGTGAGTTGGAGGCCAACCTGATCTACAAGAGCTAGTTCCAGGACAGGTTTCAAAGCTACAGAGAAACCCTGTCTCGAAAAACAAACAAAAAGAAGTGAATTGCATTGGAAGAGTAGTCAAAAGATAATTCCCTCATTTCTCCAAGAAAATATTTATGCATACATCATAGATTTATGTGTGTCTGGACGTGTTTATATATAAACTGATTAACTGATGCACTCAATGGTAAGGATTTGAGAGTATCACATGACTGATGTTAACTGCTCTTTAGTTTGAACCATTGAATTTTCAGACTAGAACTTAAGTCAAAGAAGCTATTCTCCAGAAACACAATGGTGGGTGATTGGGCATTTTATTGCCACAGCAGTTCTACTACTTGGCCTGGATCTTTCAGTCCATTGGGGATCACTTTGGACTCCGAGGCAAGATCTGGTATTGTTAGGTTTTCACTTTGCCCCACTTACACATTCTTTGTATCCTTACTCCAGTTAGAGCAGAGCTAGATGAGCTAGTGTCAGGGGAGGGATGTGAATTGTGCCACCTTAATTCGGTAGTGGTGGGGATCCGCTGTGGGAAGCAGAGGCACATAGTTGTAAGTGGGTGTGTCTGCTTCAAAAAATGACTGAAATCGAAAGAGACTCGGAGACAAAAGGAAAGAACAAGAACTGAAAGAATCCCGGAATACAGAGTGGTCGTAGAAAGTCTGTAACGGGGTTAGAGAAGCAGACTCCCTGTAGTCCAAAAAGACTCTTTGGCGAGCCTCCGCCCTCTAGGGGCGGGACGACTAGCGGGGACTACAAATCCCAGCAGCACCCGGGACTCCGATCCACTCGCCCCACCGCGCAACGCCTGCTGGGGGTTGGCTGCCGCGGCCAAGATGTCGCTGATCAAGAAAAGAAAGCTTGAGTCGGGGGGCGGCGGCGCCAGAGGGGAGGGAGCTGAGAAGGAAGATGGCGGGGAGCAGGAGGCAGCCCCGCCACGACCCCGGAGGACTAAGCGCGAGCGAGACCAGTTGTACTACGAGTGCTACTCCGACGTCTCGGTCCACGAGGAGATGATCGCCGACCGCGTCCGCACAGACGCCTACCGCCTGGGCATCCTGCGGAACTGGGCCTCGCTGCGAGGCAAAACCGTGCTGGACGTGGGCGCGGGCACCGGCATTCTGAGCATCTTCTGTGCCCAGGCCGGTGCCCGGCGCGTGTACGCGGTGGAGGCCAGCGCCATCTGGCAACAGGCCCGGGAGGTAGTGCGGCTCAACGGTTTGGAAGACCGCGTGCACGTCCTGCCGGGCCCCGTGGAGACGGTGGAGCTGCCGGAGCAGGTGGACGCCATCGTGAGCGAATGGATGGGCTACGGACTTCTGCACGAGTCCATGCTGAGCTCCGTGCTCCACGCGCGGACCAAATGGCTGAAGGAGGGCGGTCTCCTCCTGCCAGCTTCCGCGGAGCTTTTCGTGGCCCCGATTAGCGATCAGATGCTGGAATGGCGTCTGGGTTTCTGGAGCCAGGTGAAGCAGCACTACGGCGTGGACATGAGCTGCCTGGAAAGCTTCGCCACGCGCTGCCTGATGGGCCACTCGGAGATCGTGGTGCAGGGGCTGTCCGGCGAGGATGTGCTGGCCCGGCCGCAGCGCTTTGCCCAGCTCGATCTGGCCCGCGCCGGCCTGGAGCAGGAGCTGGAGACCGGTGTGGGCGGGCGCTTCCGCTGCAGCTGCTACGGCTCGGCGCCTCTGCACGGTTTTGCCATCTGGTTCCAGGTGACCTTTCCTGGAGGGGACTCGGAGAAACCCCTGGTGCTGTCTACCTCGCCTTTTCACCCAGCCACTCACTGGAAGCAGGCGCTCCTCTATCTGAATGAGCCGGTGCCGGTGGAACAAGATACGGACATTTCAGGCGAGATCACTCTGCTGCCCTCCCGGGACAACCCCCGACATCTGCGAGTGCTTCTGCGCTACAAAGTGGGGGACCAGGAGGAAAAGACCAAAGACTTTGCCATGGAGGACTGAGCGCTGCCTTTTCTCCCATCCACCTTCTTCGGAAGGTCGGAAGAGAAAAGGAGATCTCCTGTGCAAGTAGGGGACATATTTGCCCCCTTTACCTCACCGCTTCTGGGGAAGGGAGAGACTTCAGTCTTCATTTGAGGACATTCTTCTGGCAGTGTTTATTTAAAAAGTGAGCCTCCCTGACCAAGGACTGGTGCATTGTGCCTATTAATGAGCTGTTAAGCCTGGAAAGCATGTAGTATCAAACTTGTATTTCTTTTCTTTTGTTTCACTGCGGGGGCGGGGGGGAGATAAAAAATGTGATTTTAATTGGACCACGCGCTAATCTGACACTTCATCCCTTATCTCAATATGAAACTGGGAAAAAGGGCAAAATAGTTTGACTAGATTTCAGAAATTTCAAGTATGATTTTTTTGAGCTTTTTTTTAAGTCTCTGAAGTCTCTCAAGTCCTAGGTACCTGTGTTTATGTTCTAAGTAAAAAGTCATCTGTTAGTAAGGATATGGGGCACACGTGAAGAACTTTTAATAACCCTATTCTCATTACTCTAAATCCATGGGGTACTAAATTTGATGAACACAGTAATCTTAGTAAAATGACTAATTGTACAGCAATTCTAAAGTAACGAGAGAAAAAGTCTGAAAGTGAGATAGTATGGATTGAATATCCTTATTTTTACTTTTAAGACTGAGCCAGGAAAATTTCATATATATTTTATAAGGAATGTGATTTTTGTAAAGCAGGCTGACAGAGAGGATTGCTGAACCTAGCCCAGGGGCTTATTCTTCTTGCGCGTTATTTAAACTCACTGGGAAGGAACATAAGTGTCCTGCTTACAGGCTCCTTTCTTCATTTCTTTTTAGTTCAGCCAAATGTGAACGTTGTGAATTTGGGGAAATCACTTATAATGAAGTGAGTCATGTTATCAAATTTATTTCACTGACATTTCTTCCCTCATTTCTGTGGCAAATAAAATGGCATTCTCACTTTTTATAGTTGAGGTCTTTAGACGTTTTGTGTACCACCTGTGAGTTTGTGATGATGCTCTTCCCTTCTTACTGGTGTCAGTTCTTACCTGACAGCTCATGCAGAACACATCTTGAGGACAATGCAGATTATGATTAGCGTGCTTTTGAGATCTAGCTTTGGAAGGTTTGACAGAAAACAGCTCTGAAAACTGGTCATCTTCAGTACTCTTGAATTTTAAACCGTGCTTCTTCAATTGCTAAAGTGTTAAAGCTAATTTTCTGAGCTCTGTTTTGAAGGGAAACATACAAATTCAAATCTCAGTTTTACGAAACAGTCAAGCATCCCAGTAAAATGTCAACATTTTGATGTCAGGATACTTAACATCTTAGGAGGGCTCAGTTTAGAGATTTAAAAATTAATTCCTTTGAGGTTTTCTATGTTTGTAATCAAGCTTTCACCAGGGATTTTGTCTGACCTTTCTATCACAATTCCTTTTGTATTTAAAAGTGTTCTGTGGAATCCCTCTTTTCTGCATACTTTAAATATAAATACTATATTCAAAAAAAAAAAAAGGAAAAAAGGATGAACAGGAAAATCCAGTTAAAACTTGGGAGGGTGTGAGAAAAGACTAGATTTTCCAGATTAGGCAAAGTAAGTTTCAAAATTCTAGTTATATTATTTTCTCAAAAGAAAATCAAATTAGACAAACTCAGGAGCTGAAATGGACACTAAAGATGGGAAGGAAGCGCAGTGTGGTGCTTAAGAACCACTTCCTGGAGCTAGAAAACCCAGCACACTCTTCTGTGTCTTCAGGCACCTCCCCCACTCCGCCCCCTATGCTCACCCCACATCAAACACTGGCGGATTTTTCCTTTCAAAGCCCTCCTGCAAACTGGAGATAACAATAGTACCTACTCCACAAACAAGTGGGTATCCAAGTAATTAATATAGGTAGCCTAGAAGTAGGCTCTCAGCACCATGGTGCTGAGTTGTGTAAAAGGCAAACCTAGAGCAGTCTGAAGCTGCATACAAAACGTGCTACAGAATAAGCACTCATTTTGTTTTTCTTTTTTCTTTTCCAGGCACTGTCACGGTATCAGCATGGCTATACAAGAAGAACAGTGTGTGCCACTGAGTACCAAAGGGTCCAACCGAGCACACTTGGGAGGGATGAAAGCCTGAGTTGTGTGACCCCCAGGCACTGTGTAATGTGTTCTGTGGGTTGGGACTGGTAATGTGGGGAGCCCTTGGGACTCCAGGCCTGGAATACCAGACCCAAGAGAGAGTCACAGCTTGCATTTATTTAGCCCTGTAGTTTGTTTTTTGTTTTTTTTTTCATTAATTTATCAAACCAGTAAACATAGTTGCTAAAAGTACAGTCTAATATTGTGATAAGATTGGGATCACAAACCAAAAGAATGTGAACACTACCCTCTATTAGATCACCACCACTAGAGAAAACTAAAAGCCCAGATACGATGGTTGAGTGTCAGGAAGGATGAATGTTATTTACACATCTATTATTTCTATAAATGCAGATTTGCCTAAAGTTACATATGTATATATATATATATATATATATATATATATATTGCGTTTTGAGAAGGGATCACACGTAGTGCAACGCTATCCTGGAACTCACTACGTAGCTACAATGACCTTGGACTTTTGATGATCCTGCCTCCACCTTTCAGATACTAGAGCTCTGTGCCACTGTGCCCAGCACATACCTAATTTTTGGCTGTTAGATCTTGGCACAATTCTTTGACTTCCTGAATCTAAACAAAAATTCACTTTCATTGTGAACAGAACACTACAGACCACCTGAATGGTAACAAAGGTTTAATTATTGATGATAAGAAAAAGAAGTGTTTAGTACTAGGGAGTCTCACAGGTGACCCTAGACCTGCCTGGAAAACCCATCTTCAGTGTATATCTCCCTGAGTTTAACAGTAAGCACTCATTGGGAAAGCCCCTATTTTTACTTCCCAAACAGTTAAAGGTGACAGACACTCTGGGGTTCCCAGAAAACTGAATCCATGACAGTAGCAAAATCAAGTGAACTCCTTGTCATTTTGGCAGCAGGCAGCTGATAAATCTAAAGGAGATATAAGAAAATGGCGTAAGAGTTCAAGAAAACAGATGTGAAAAGTCCGCTGCCAACAGCCGCCAGCCTGTGTTATCCCCACAGCTTACACTACCCAGGACCTAGGAGACATGGCTCCTAGGGGACATTTACAGCGCAGGCCCCACGCCATCGGCGTGCTCATCTATGTATGTTTCTCCATTAGTTTTATTATTAACAACTACCTAGTATTTAAGCACTGTAATAAGTACATCCTCAAAGATCTAGGATACGTTGGGGACAACAGTAACATCAGCTTTCTCCATGCATCCATAAGCCTAGGAAGCCTTTCCAGCTCTTACCTCTGCTGAGTGAACTTGGAAAGGCAGCGCTCATCCAAGGACTGAGAAATCCTCTTCCTGTCAACAGGTAGGTCGTGAACACCTAAAAAAACCTTTCCCATCTGATACTCTCAAATTAGGCAGTACTTTCCAAAACATTGGTTTGTTCCATAACAGACAAAGTATATTGAATACATGATCCTTCTTGGCTACTAAACAAAAAATGTAAACCAAATCTGTATCTAACCATGTGTGTCTGTGTGTCTTCCCCAGCTTTCTACCTGATTTTATTTCCATGCTCCAGTTTGTGATTTATCCTTTCACTTGTAATAAAGCTTACATGTTTTGTTGGAATTTATGTAACCTGGTCTGTTCTTTGGGGCTTTAAAATACTATTGGAAGACTGGAGTGACTATGGTTGAATACTTGACTAGCCCAGGCTGACCCCAGAATTTGATACTGAGCACTGCAGAAAACCACAGACTTTGTGGAGTAACTGAGTGCAGCTCTTTTAAGAGGCCTCCTGCCACAAAACATTTAAGTGTTTTTTATGAATAGCCAACAACATGCTTCTTGGTGGTGGCAAGGACCTTGAAACTGCATAGAGTTGTAGCAATAAACCTGGCTCCCGCCAGTAACTCCACCATGAAGCTAGACTCTCAGAAAGCTAAGGAATGGACTGGGTCCAGTTGTCAAAGTCATGGCTTTAATTCTAGCCATATTGTGGTCAGAAAAAGAGATATACAGTAAAGATAGATTCAGATAAAGAAAACCTCTAAACGGTATACAGTGTGTTTAAAAAAATATATGTGGGCCTGGGAGAGAAAAGAAAAAGGAAAAAATCATTAGGAAGGAAGGAAGAGTAGTTGGGTGTTGTTTCACACACCTTTAATCCCAGCACTTGGCAGTCAGAGGCAGGTAGATCTCTGAGTCAAGGGCAGCCTGGTCAACAGAGTGAGTTCCAAGACAGCCAAAGATACACAGAGAAACCCTGTCTCAAAAAACCAAAAATTAAAAATAGAAGAAAAAGTTTAAAGCAACATAAAGATGGAAAATACACAGAGAATTTGGATACTGTATGTTATTGTGTTGTCTTTGAATTGTTTGATGGCTGAGGAAGGAGCAACAGTTGCTAAAAGACATTTGATTATAAATTGTTGCTGTATTAATTCAATATATGTATTTTGAAAATGCCTTGACTTACAATTTAAGGCAAAAGATATGTTAATTTGGAGAAGAGGTTTTGTTTTTGTTTCCACAGGAAATGAGAGGCTGTGGATTCATTCTGGGCTAAGAAAAATTAGGTTTGACCAAGGAAGACCCTGTGAAAAGTCTCCAATAGAAGCAGATAGCCCAGATGATCCAACATTTCAGAGCGTCTCATTGCAGTTTCCTCTGAGTTCTACATTCAGAACAGCCTTTTAAGACTGCTGACAGATGATTCAACCTCAAAGAATACTCCAGTCAGGACTTGACCATAATCCTAAATTTTCTTTGGGTCCCCATAAGATTATCAGCACCCCCAATCAGCAGGAAGTAGCCTAGAAAACTACTCCCACATTCCCAAAAAAAGGATTATGGATGTTTGCCTTTCTTTAGAGTGTTGGTTACAAATTGTTATAGAAAATGGTCAGGAGAAAAGCTAAACAAAGGAGATTATATTCAGAGTTCTTCTTTTGAAAAAAAAAAGTGGGGGAGTGCTGTGGGACAATGGTCTTGTGCTCTGTAAAGATTTTTCACTTGTACTGATTTAGTAGCATTCTGACTGGCCAATAGCCAGGCAGGAAGTATAGGTGGGGCAATGAGAACAGGAGAATTCTGGGAAAAGGATAGGCTCAGTCTGCAATCATCACCCAGACACAGAGGAAGCAAGGTGAGAATGGCTCACTGATGAAAGTTTCCAAGCCACATGGCTAACACAGACAAGAATTATGAGCTTATATAAGATGTAAAAGTTAGTTAATAAGAAAATATGAGCTAATAGGCCATCCAGTTTATAATTAATGTAGGCCTCTGTGTGTTTCTTTGGGACTGAATGACTGTGGGACCTGGCTGGACAGAGTCCTCTGTCAACAATTGGAGAAACTCTGAAGATGGAAAGGGTTCAGATAATGGACCAGAAGACTTTAGGCATGACACCTTTGTTTCCAATCAAATGTGATTGTCTGAGGTTTTCCATTTGGATGGGGAAGCTCTTTTGAAACCATCCTTTTAGCCAGTTTTACAGATGTTAACATTTTAAAGAATCAAAATTTCTAAAGATGTGGAAAATGTTGGGCTGTTTTTCCTAAGCCTAGACCAGACCTAGTAAATCTTACACATCATGGTAAGGAGAGGTACAGATTCCTAAACACTTTCCAAAATGCATCAAAATAGTTTAATGGGAAGAAAGAATGTGCTATAATAGACTACATCACTAAATATTTGTGGGAAATTATACATATATATATATATATGGGAAAAGATATTGGGAGGTTAATTTAATTCAACACAAAAAGGATTTTATATTAGCACATGACCAGTAACATAACTGTAAACTTTTGGAACCTTTTATGCTTAAATTCTTCATCATAAAAACTGTAGGGGAGCCAGGCGGTGGTGGCGCACGCCTTTAATCCCAGCACTCGGGAGGCAGAGGCAGGCGGATTTCTGTGAATTCGAGGCCAGCCTGGTCTACAAGAGCTAGTTCCAGCGCAGGCTCCAAAGCCACAGAGAAACCCTGTCTTGAAAAACAAAACAAAACAAACAAAAACAACAACAACAACAACAACAAAAACTGTAGGGGACCCAGAATCTGTCTTGCAGAAGACCTAGAATTAATTCCTGGTACCCACATTTTGTTTCACAGCCAGCGGTTACTTCACGTCCAGGAGATCTGCAACAATATGATAAGCAATAGATTTTGAAACCTATTGAACTTGGTCACGGAGTACATTAACAAAACCACAAGTCCCCCACCCCCATAAAATAGTTTAAAAGAGAAATTCCTAACAAGTGCTGAAGTAAATACAAGCGAACAGAGCTTGAGAGGAAAAATTAAGAAAGACTTTAAGAAAAGTACACAAAGATAGGGGAAGATTTAATAAGCAGTTCTAAGATAAGAAAGAGACCAAAGACCAAAGAGACCCAGTGGAAAGAATCTGTAGATTTATCATGGGGTGACTTCCTCTAAGGTCTGATGCGTTCACCTGTATCAGTGTCTGTCACCCCTTAACATCAAATTATTAAAGATGGTTTGAAAGAAAATGCTCCCAAAGGGAGCATCATAGTTAGGAGGTATGGATGTGCTGGAGTAGGTGCAGTCTCTGTAGAGGCAGGCTTTGAGGTCTCATATATGCTTAAGCCACACCCAGTGAGAAGTTTCCTATCAATCAAGATATAGAATTCTCCAGCACCATATCTACCTGCACACTGCCATACTCCCAACCTCCATGCTCTCCCCCTGTGATGATAATGAACTAAACCACTTAAAACATAAGCCACCAACTCAATTAAATGTTTTCCTTTATAAGAGTTGCTGGGGTCGTGGTGTCTTTTCACAGCAAGAGAAACACTAAGACAAGGATGATCACACCTGAATCAAACAGCTCCCACATTATCTGCTGATGTCTCTAATGACCAACCAATTTTAGTTTATTTATTTTTACATAAATATACATTGTACCAAAATATTCTGGATTTTTTCAATTTTCATAAATTAAAGTACCTTGAAATTATATTGGGTTTCTGGAGCTAGCTTTTCAGTGCCAAGTCTCTTGAAGGGCAGTAGAATGGAAAGCCAGCTGCAGGTGTCTATAACATCATACGCTTCTGTGTGATGTTCATTTACTTCAACGTTTTCCAGAAAAGAGAACAAGGAAGGAGAAATACAATTTCTGAGCGATGTAGCAAGTGGTTGAGTACAGACTCCTGAATTTGGGGCAGATGGATAGAGAAGGTCAGTGACAGCAGCAATTTTCCAGGGACGTGAAAACATCTTGGGGCCAGCAAAGCTTAAAGCTAAGATTAGTACCCCCATCACACACCTTCCTTTCACTGATACCTTGGGATCTTTCTGAAAATATCTATTAATACATTAGCTGTGCTTAGATTCGTGGCCTATTGCTGTTTATTTTGATATGTAAAAATCTGGCAAGCTTTTATAGTTATTTATTTATTTTTTGAATTCAGATCTCATTACACTACGTAGTCCAAACTGGCCTAGAAGTTGTAAGCCCTCTTTTTTAGCTTATTTCCTAGGTCTATTTGAGGACTCCTGTGTATCATAAATACTCAGTCTTATAAATGAAATCTTTCAAGTTCTATGTGCAAATTAACAGTGGAGATACAGAGTAGTGTAATTACCAAGCTTTAATTTAAAACACAAGATTTATCCTAGACTATACACATTATAATGATATATATTAGCATAGTAATTATAATATTTTAAGAACAAGTTATAGATATTTTACTTCAAGTTAAACATGTTGATGGGAAAGGTTTAAGATCCACAAATGGTTAAAAAGGAATTGTTGCTGTATATGCATTAACATTAGACTTTTCATCAAAAATTTTATAAAAATATCAAACTGCCTATTTTAATGGGGACTTTTTAGTTTACCATAAAGTCTATCCTTTAGTAAAAGATAGAATTTTAAAACAAGGATTTGGGAAATCCTAAGATTAAACACACAGTCCATGATTAATTGAGAATTTTCTCTAGTCATAATAATTAGAGGAAAACAAGGAGAGAATGACAGCAATTACAACAAAGGGATTTGAATACAAGGTGGAATTAAAAACCACCAGTATATGTGCTGTTTGTAATAGAATTAAATTGTCAGCTGTCTTTCCTTGGATCCTCAGCCAAGGTGATTTTACAGTCTGGGCATTCTGATTAACTTATTCTGTGGTACTAGGTCTAAGAAAAACATGGTAAGTTCTCATACAGATAAAAATCATTGAATTCTGCTAAACAAAGTAAAACTGGCCCCACAAATCTATTAGAACTCTACCATCCCTGCAAACAGTACTTTCAAAATGTTAAACTAACAGTATTCAGAAATAATGTATGTGCTATCATTGTTAATTATAAGTTGGATCATGTTCTTTACAAAATATCTCAGTATTTCAGAAACATAAATTTTAATAACCAATAAAAAGGAGAAAGCAGAATGCTGCATGTGAGAGAAGTCAGGGAGACGTGAGCAAGATGGTTCAGCAGGTAAAAGCATTTGCTTTGCAAGACTGACTATCAGAGTCTGATCCCTGGAACCATAGAGGAAGGAGAAAACAACTTCCAAAAGCTGTCCTTAGACCTCCACATACACACTGGTGTTCACTCCCTCACCCTAGCCCTCACCCCAGTCTCTCACTGACATACCACACACACATACCACACATACACAACACACTCACACACCAAACATGAAACACACAGTGTAGGCAGAGACTGCTCATTCATTTTCTGACCACCCAGTCCTGAAATAACCACACAGAAAACTGCATTAATTATGATACTGCTTGACCAATCATTTAAGTGTATTGCTGGCTAACTCTTTGCAGCTTCTTTGTTCATTAATCAATAAAAACAACACATGTTCAAAAGGACATCCCTCATCATCACAACACACAAGACACCACACACATGTACCACACACACATATACCATACTCATATGTTGTAGATACTACAATAATGACAATAATTTTTAAGAACAATTTTTCAAAGGAATTATAATTGTGGGACTGGCAAATACCACAGTAGGTGAAGAGCTCACCACAGCAACTTAAGGAAAAGTGCTTGGATTCCCTGGAACCCATGTAAGCTGAGCATGGTCTTAGAGACTATTTCTGGCTATAGTTGTGTTTGAAGGTTCCCTTCAATCTGATTATAATTAAGATTGAATTAACTCAAATAAGAAGACAGAGACAATTTATATAAAAAGTCACTTAGCTTATATTACCAGTGCCCTTGGTTTTAAAATTACATTTTTATTACCAGTTGTTTTGCTTATGATATTAGACTGCAATGCTTCTATCACTACAGAGAAGCATCCATGACCAATTCCTCCCAAAAGGGATGTTGCATCCTTGAGTGGTGTGGGACAATTTGGTATCCTATCAATCATGTCTTAAATAAATGCTGATTGGCCAGGCAGGAAGTATAGGCGGGAAAACCAGACAGGAAGTAGAGGTGAGAACAGGAGA
>JAQHUG010000145.1:3825937-3852115 GCA_028555095.1 Dicrostonyx torquatus | reverse complement strand
GAAAGCTTCCCTGGTATTCGTGTGCAGACCACCAAGGAGGCAACAATGTAAGCTGCCCAGCTGAGAAAAGGTACCGAGCCATGTGGCTAACATAGATGGGTTAATATAAGTTACAATAGCTAGTAAGAAGCCTGAGATAATGGGCCAATCAGTTAATAACCTAATGTAGACTCTCTGTGTGATTTTTCTTTGGGGCTTGCTGGCTGTGGGGTACTGAGTAGGACAGTAACCCCAACAAGCAGGACCCTCATGTTACACTTGAGCTCAAGTCACTTAATGAGGAGCTGATTCAGGAGAGTTTGCTTTACAACCAACTAATTTCACCCTATTACTCAAATATGCACAGGCTTTAAAATGCACACACTCACAGCATGTACACTTCTAAGGAACACTTGAGAAAGGCCCAGACAGTGTCTTCTGTAGAGCAAACTGTGACTCAATTCCTAAACAAGATGATGATGTCACTGCAATAAATGCCACGCGATTCCCAGTTGCCTTGCTGTGTAAATGCTGCCTTCTCTAGTCTGGCTACATTACCATCTGCTTTTCTTCTCCTCCATGTACAACACGGGAGATCTTGCTTAATGTCACCTTTCACAGTCTCAAACTCCCTCATATCCCCTCTAATCCCAGGCCTTGTGTGCTCCTATCTCCTTTGGTTTTATCATCTGTTCAAGGGAGAGCACATTTCTTTTTTTTAAAGTTTTTTATTAAATGTTCTTTTCATTTACTTTACTTACCAATCAGTTTCCCCTCCCCTTCTCATCATGTTCCCTCCCTCCACCTCCTTTCTACACCCCCACTTCAACCTTCTTCATTCAGAAAGGGGCAAGCCTTTAATGGGAGTCAACACATCATGCCACATCAAGTTGAAACAGGATCAATCTCTCTCCATGCATCAAGGCTGGATAAGGCAATCCAGTTTGGGTACTGGGTTCCCAAAATTCAGCTCAAGTACCAGAGACACATCCTGATCTCAGTGCTAGGAGCACCACAAACAGACCAAACTACACAACTGTCACACACAAGCAGAGGGCCTAGGTTGGTCCCAGCAGTCCTTAGCTGTTGGTCCAGAGTCAGTGAGCTCCCAGAGCTCAGGTCAGCCTTCTTTGTGGGTTAATGTCATGATCGTGACACTGTGGGCTCATATAATCCCTCCTTTCTTCCTTCAGCAGGATTCCTGGTTGTAGATCTCTATCTACATCTGCTTCCGCCAGTGACCGGATAAAGAGAAGAGCACATTTCTTATTCATCAGTGCATCCCCCATTTTCGCTGGCATGAAATACTCGATTGTTTTTATTCTGTAGCATTCCGTGTTTCTCCGTGTTCCTCACAAGAGAAGAGGGTGTTTTTTGTAACTTTAGTCAGATTTCCTGGCTGCATTAGTCAGCTTCTGTTCACAGGAGAAAGAACTGAGATAATCAACTTACCACGAGGAAGGATTGATTTTTGACTCAATGTAGAGAATTTGGTCCATGACCATTTGTCCCTCTTGCTTTGGGGTACATTGCTATATCTTGGCAACAGCTTATGGCAAAGCAGATTTTCTCACCTGGTGGCTGGGATGTGAAAAAATAAATTAAAAAGGAAAAGGAGGGGTCTGATTTTCCACCTAACCCTCAAGATCATGCTCCCAGGGACCTAAACACCTCCCTGTAGGAGGAGATCACCTCTCCTCTTAAGAGTTTTACAGTAAACTTGTTTGTTCATGGAGAAATAGTTCAGCAATTAAGAGCACTTGCTACTTGTAACATGAGGTGCCTGCTGGTTGGGGTTTCTGCCCTAACCAGTACCCCACAGCAGGCAAGCCCCAAAGAAAGTCACACAAAGAGTCTATATTAGGTTATACACTGATTGGCCCATTAGCTCAGTCTTCCTACCAGCTCCTGTAACTTATATTAACCCATTGTTCCCATCCATGCAAGCCACATGGCCGGTACCTTTTCTCAGTGAGCAGCTTACATCCTGCTTCGTAGATGGACTGCGCAGGAATGCCAAGGGAGCTTCCTGCTTCCCAGATGTTCTCCTCGCCCTGCCCCTACTTCCTATCTGGTTGACCCGCCTATATTTCCTACCTGGCCAATCAGCATTTATTTAAAGCATGATTGACAGAAACAGACATGTCTCCTGCACCAGCTACTCTGACAGAGGACCCTGGTTTAACTCCCAGAACCTACAGGACAGCTCACAACTGTATGTAACTCAACTCTTAGGAGACCTGACACCTTCTTCTAGCCTTAGCATACTCATGGTGCACAGATTTACAAGGAAACAAAAAGTCTATGCACGTAAAATAAATTAAAAAAAAAAAAGAAATTTCTACAGTCTCCCAACAGCACCATTCGGGGCAGCAGGACTTTATCATACAGACCTTTGGAAAAAACTTGAGGGTCAAATTACAGCACTATCTAAATGGATTTTATAGAAGGCCTTAGATGAATTTGGCACTCACATATTGACCAATTAATTATATTACCAAAAGGGAATATGGTGTTGCATGCACATCATCTCAGTACTTGGTAGGTACAGGCAGGAAGAAGAGAAGATCAGAGTCACGAGCAGATACATAGGGAGGTAAAGGCCAGCCTGGGCTACATGAGACCTTGTCTCAAAGAAAATCAAAATATTGCATCCCAAGCTCAAGGTGTTTTATTGTTAATTGAATAACAATAATGTTGAAGTTGAATTCTGTCCGGTAAAGTAATAAAATATCTCCTGTAAAGTGAAATTGAACATGTTATTATTTCTCACAAATATAACCAATTTACGGAAGGTTTTATGGGTAAAACAATTCATCCAAAACAGCAATGCTTATTTCAAGTTTCATGAACTATTAACATTGTAGCCCAGAGCTTGTGATTCCTCATGTCTAGTCTGCACAGGAACATTGTTATCAGTGTAATTGTTTTCAGAAACTTTAAAATAAAGTATTTTTAATTAAACATTTGTCTCACCATATATTACCTAAAAGGCACTTTCTCTCAGAAAAATTAGACAATATTTAACTAGATCTTGACAAAAATGCACTAAATCTATCTTTTAAAAAATGTTTTATTGCCTGCAAGTTTCAGGGTGAAGTAATTTTAAAATAGCCAAGTTAAAAGCCCCTGAAAATTGGAGTTTATAATGGGAAAGCTGACTTTGCGAAGAATGGACATTCTGCTGTAACAACATTTGCTGGTGCCTCAGCAGTCACTGTGGCAGCTCGACCATGGGTCTACACATGATTGACAGAAACAGACAAGTCTGATGGAGACACGCTGAAACACCGTCCTGTGCTTCTCAGTTCCTGTACTTTGCAAACTCTTTTCCTCTCTCACACAGTGTGGTGGAGAACACGACAGTTCCTCCTTTTTTCTTTCTTTCCTATCCACTTTTCCTCCATCCCTCCCTCCTTTCTTCCTTTCTCCTTCTCCTGCTGCCCTCCCAGCCATCCTGTGTGCTCTCTTAATTGTTTTTTCCACAGAGCTTTCCTGTCTGAACAGATCCTTGTTTTGCTCCTCTCTTCAAGCTAGAAAACCAAATGTCAGTCTTAATTCCCAGCATTACTCCTTCCTTCACAGAGGATCCACTGTAAATACTGAGAGCTTTTCTTCTGAAATGTATTTTGAAGTCACCATGCTTCTTCAGTATCGTTGCTATCACTGCAGTCTACACCGCTATGACCTCTGGTCAAGCCCATCACAATAGCTTCCTAGATTGAAGCAAAAACTCTGCCTCCACTTCCTGATCTATGAGATCTTACTCTTCTGTCTGTATCCTCAGGTCCTCTCCCATCAGTCCTCATCATCTCAGCACTTCACAGAACACTGAAGCCATGATGGTCTGGCAGAGGTACCCAGAATACAGTATTGGGGGCCTGTATTTGCACTTAAGACACTCTGACTCCATTCATTCGATCCAGTTTTGAGTGCTATTTTTGCAGACACTTCTCTATCCACCCAAATGTGCCCACTTCCTCCAAGTCCATGCATTCATTTAATTCATATGATTTCATATCAAGCATTTCACGTTTTCCCCCTATTACAAAACTCTGTACTTCACAAGGAGAGAAGCCATGTTTATTTTCTTCACAATGTATTTGTTTTTCTCTAGCAAAGTGTTTGATAAACACTTATGACAAGGATGATTGCATAAAACAATGGTTTATAACGGCAATATTTGCTGAGTATTTGCTGTGTGCCAATTACCATTGCATATGCCTCTGGTCTGAATTCTTGAATCTTTACTGTTTGATGTGATAGATGATATCATTGGTGTGTTTATCAAGGAGGAGTCTTTAGTAAAGGACTCTCTAGATTCTTTCCGTTATCTATCTATCTATATATCTATCTATATCTTTTTCTGAGAGGTCTGACTATGCAGCTCTCTATGAATTTGAGAGTAACCTGTTCTACATTGAGAATATCAGGTCTGTCAGGAACATATAGTGAGAGCCTATCTCCAAAACCAGAAGGTGGGGGAAGTGGTTAGGCGAAAGGAGAAGCCCTCACTGTTGAAGAATCCTGCTATTAAGGTTGCAGTGATATTGTCCCAGAATCTTGGAATAATCCACCACAAAACACAAAAGACCAGGTTTGAGCAAGCCAAAAATATATTTAAAAAAAACTGATATCAGGGAGGCTGCATGTTTCAGGCTCTAAACCTCATCCCTGAGGCAGGGGCAGCAGCCAATTTTAGAAGGTGAAAACCACAAAGAGACAGCTCCAGAGCCCCATCCAATCATAATGTAATATGGGCAGAAGCAGTTAGAGACTTTCCACGGTCACACATTTTTCAAGAGTCCTGGGGCTTGGTAGTTTGGACCAGCTCTGAGCCAACCAATCAGTAGGGTTGGAACACTGTGGTTTACATCTGTGTAAGGGGTTTCGGGGGCGGGGGGATGGCTGCAGCCTAGCCTTAGGAAATTATAGGTAGCAGCTCTGGGCAGAATGGCAAACTGGGACAAAATGGGTTTTCTGCTGCTAACTAGAATCAAAAGCACTCCACCATGTCCAGAGACCTCTTTGACCAATCAGCCCTTCCCACCCATAACCCTAAGACGTACCCATAACCCTGGACCTACCTCTGGAACAATAAAATAAGCTGTCTCTTTGAAGCTGACTGGTGGACGTTTTTCCCATCATGCTCATGGTCCTTTGAACACTGTTTGCTGCTGCTTCTCCCTTTGTCCTTGTGGACTGGTGGCCAACGACCCTGAGGAAAAGGAGACCCACACTTCACACGTGACTAGATGTGTCTAAGGGACCAACTGCATATGAATGATATCTGGAACATGTTTCCAAGCAATAGATAAATGATGGTGGATCAGTGAGGTAACTGATTCCGTCAGCCGAAATTAAACATACAGTCCTATTTAAACATTTTTTGCTTATTGAGACAGAGTCTCATATAACTCATGCAGTTGAGACTATCCTTGAAATAATGATTCTCCTGCCTTTCTATCACATAAATACTCTTGTGTAAATGAATTGTTAAGTAGGCTTAAAAGCACATAAAAACAATAGAAGAGATGCTCCTGCATTGGATTTTAGACTCTAAACATCAGCACCCCTGCCTTGTAAGATAGCTATCCCTCACGAAGACAACACCTATCTTCACACTCTTGGTCTGCACACCAGACAGCATTGTGCCATTCTCTCTGAAGCTGAATCCCAGGTTCTGGAAGCACAGGACTGCAGGTGTTCATATTATTCTCTGCCTCTCTGAGTATCAGGAAGAAGAAAGTTGCACTGGTTCAGAGGTAAGATTTTTAACTGCCATCCTGATAATCAGGGGTTTGGGATTAAACGTGCCCACAATGAAAAGTCAGGAATGTAAGCTTCTGGGACTACCTCTTAATGTGCAGCCCAAGGGATGTGTATGTCTAGTGATTTTATTTGGCAGTAAGAAGTATGAATAGTTATTTTATAAAGAAAAAATACCCGTGTTCACTGGGAATGCACAGAGCAATTGTCCAGCGAAATGTAAACAATCAGGTCATAGTTTTTTCAAGGAACGTTTTCAATTACATTCCCAGGCATAATTTGGGCTCTGATTTTAATCCAGGAAATAACTTGATCCAAGAGGGTTAGTAAAATACCCTCAAATGCATACTGAGGATTATATAAAGAAGTACTTAATATCATCACCTGCATGTTGTTTTTTTTTACTAATTTTGTTTTATTTGGATAATACCTGATTGTATCTCTACATTCTTGATATTCTCTATTGTGATTATCTGTGTACTACAAGTAATTGCACTAAATGCTTCACTTCTGAATAATGCAAATCACTTTTTAAAGAAGTTATTCTTATAAATTCTTTGTTAGCCGGGCAGTGGTGGTACACGCCTTTAATCCCAGCACTCGAAAGGCAGAGGCAGGCAGATCTTTGTGAGTTCAAGACCAGCCTGGTCTACAAGAGCTAGTTCCAGGACAGGCTCCAAAGCTACAGAGAAACCCTGTGTCGAAAAACCAATAAATAAATAAATTCTTTGTTAGAAGAAATAAATTTAATGATTTGAATGAAAAGTAAATTGAAACACAGGAATTAAGAATGACTGTTGAAGCTGGGATGGTTGTGCATACCTTTAATCCCAGAACGTGGGAGGTGGAGATCTGAGGATGTCTGCCTTTTTTGAAGCCAACCTGGTCTGCCTACCAAGCTCCAGGTCAGCCAGGGCTACACAGAAGACCGTGTTCAAGACAAAAGTGGCTGGAACTAGATTACCAAGCAGTCATTAGACACCTGGTGTGAATGCTGACAACTCAACCCGGATCCTCTGCAGAAACAGTAAGTATTTCTAATGGTTGAACCATCCCCCTAGTCTGCCCCACAGGTTATTTTGGAAATACAAAGTTTCTAATTTTGAAGAATATTGTTACTCACAGCAGTTAATGAAGTGCTGATGGAGAATTGAAGAAGGATTCTAAAGCACAGGATTGGTGGGATCTGGAGGATGTGCTCTTATAAATGTGAATCGTGAATGTCCCTTTGGGTTGATAATAGCATGGTATTGTCTTCTTTTTAATTTATCTTTTACATTCCACTGTGTGTGTGTGCCCTATGTGTGTTGGGGGTTATCACAGTGGAGGCCAGAAGACAATAATGAGATCCCCTGGAGCTGGAGCTATAGGTTGCTCTGAGC
This sequence comes from Dicrostonyx torquatus, assembly GCA_028555095.1. Classification (NCBI taxonomy): domain Eukaryota; kingdom Metazoa; phylum Chordata; class Mammalia; order Rodentia; family Cricetidae; genus Dicrostonyx; species Dicrostonyx torquatus. The sequence goes on along the minus strand of JAQHUG010000145.1, from coordinate 3,844,985 downwards.
CTCACCACGTGGGTGCAGTACTGCTCTTAACTCCTGAGACTTTAAATAATGAAAATTCCTTCAAGGTTTAGTAGAAAGGTACTTGGTATGGATTTTAGGTAACCAGGACAAAGGAAATTCCTTTTTTTTTCCCAAAGGAAATTCCTTATTATGTCTTTAAAGGTAAGGACATCAGAGCTTAGAGGGAGGTGTTAACAGCTTGGAGACTACTAGACAGGATATTAGGCTGTACTTTAGGAAGCCCGTCCTTGTTGCCTAGATTTAGCAGTTCAAGGAAGGTACTGGGAAGGCTATTCGGTTTGACTGGTGCCCTCGACTGTGCAGCAGGCACCAGGGATCATGGAGGCTTTCCTAGCACCGGTTTGCTTCCAGTCTTGATGACTCCTACTTCTATTCCCTGGCCCCTAGTATTTAAGACTTGGAACCTCTTTCCTCTCCAAATTGCCCAGTATTGCATCTCAACTATTCCCAGAGCTTCACAATACAGTAAAATAATAAGAGAAGACATTAATGTCTTTCTTGCCATCATAAAGATATTCTGACCCAATAATAACAGTGATAATAATAATATGCTTGCATCTATCAGATAATTTCTTATACTCTATTTTTGTTAGGATCTGAGAGAAGCCCCCAATGAAAGACCAACAGCCACATAGGCAATAACAAGAGTGCTTTGTTAATTTCAGCATTGGGGTGGCACATGGTAATCCCCCAAGAAGGTCGTAAATACCTTCGATGTGGAGTTAGGGGGAATTCCAGGGAGGAGGGATTACTCTGGGACTGATTGGTGAAGGAAAGATTAGTCTTGGGGGCTGATTGGTGAGAAGTACTAGTGGTTAGGGACCTTCCAACAATAGGGTATCTTTAGTTATCAGGAGATGGGGGCGGGGGCGTCTGCTGCTCTTAAATTGTGTTTTTTCTGAGTATTGTCTGTTTAGCTCTGTTTCATTTTAGTGAACCAAAACTAAGGCTTGGTCTCTGCCAGGCTACGAGGAGGACCTGTCTTGGCTATGGTCTACTGCCCCCAGCCCTTTCAGAGTTTTAAAACTTCTCTGTAACACTATCAAATTTGTATTATAAATATGAAACTATAAAACAGGTGAAGTATTTTGGAGGTCACAGAAATTAAATTCTATTTCTCCTTGTTTTGTCTCCTAATTTGCCTCCCATAGATTGAGTCGAGCATAACCATCATATACTAAAAATATCTAGAATAAATAAGGTATCTAGAATTTTGTTAGGCTGAGAAGAAAATTCACTCAATGACCCTTTGAAAGAATAGTCCAAAGTAATATTTTCATTAAATGAGTCATTTCTTTTTCCAGAATTGAAAATGACATGGCCTTTCTGATGCTGTTAATCTTAACAGTTTTCATTGCTCCTCCTGCTGTAGTTTTGTGAACACAATTAAAACTGATTTATAGTTTACTAATTTTCCATGCAACTGGTGGACTTGTTCAAATTTCCTGTCCAATTCAAGCAAACCCAGCCGCATAAAAACGGAAGCAATTTAGACTGCAAACTTTACATTTCACCATGAAAAGGGCAATCATCACCCATCATCCCAGTGGGTAGCCTATTTCCTATGTCACTTGATAACTAGTTCTGTTTGCATGTGTGAACAAAAACTCCTGGGAAGAAGTTGTGTCTGCAAAGACTGACTGGCTGATTAGAATTTCAACAGTGTGCAGAGACTGGAAGGTTGCAGATCCAAAGGCTGGTTAGCTAATCTTGGGCTAGGTGTAGTCATCGGAACAGCCATTCTTTGCCCACCTCTATGTTGGAATATTCTGTGCCTAATAGATTAAAAACCTTCTGGAATCTATTAACCCAGTTGCTTCCACCAAACCAAAAGATCAGATAGCATCTAGGGGCTATAGAAAAGCTTCCCCCATTTCTCCTTAATTGCCTTTCTGGTGTACCTACCAATGTATTTCAAACCTGCCTGCATTTATGACATTGTTTGTTCTAAAAAACTAGAAAAAACTGCATGAAACTGCTTCCATGTTGGAACATGGAATTTGGAATTTGGGGTGACCTAAATCTGTGTTTCCAAGCCATGGTCACTCAGAATGGCTCCAAAATAAGTTATCTCTTATCTCTTTTATGATGGAAGCTGTATTTTTTTCATTGTCAAATGGTAAATTAATAGTAAGAAATTACAGATTAGTGAATATTCTTTCCTTATGTCCTTCATTCTTCTTAGATTACTAAGTTCTCAATAAATATTAATTACTTAGAAGTTATTTAATTCTAACATTTCTATACATAAGAATTATGTATGAGGCAAGAATTTGGAAGGTTGAGTGGGCAATCAACCATTTAACAAACCAATAAAGAACTGTAGAGGTGGCTAAGTGGGCAAATGCCTGCCTGACAAACTTGAGAACTTGACTCTGATCCTCAGTATTCACAAAACTGTTAGGTGTGACTGTGTGTGACTGGTAAGGGATAGTAGCTAAACCAGTGAGGCCCAGATTCAACAAAAGACCTGGTCTCAAAAATTAAAGTGGAAGACACCTCACCTATGCCTGTCTCTGACCTCCACATGCATAGTATGAACTAGAACCCACACATACATGCACACAGTACACATACAGACATACATAAAAGAGCAACTGCATGTGGGAAGTGATTTTTAAGGGCAAGATAATTAGAAAAAAAAGAAGAAACAGATCAACTGGATGCTTACAGAGAAAGCAGCCTTGCCGTATCTGAGTGGGCTATTTATCTGAGCTGATCTGGAATGCAAACTTCACTAGCCAAAACTAATGCTTCTCGGGAGTAAAAAGTATAAAAATCATTGACTGAATAGTCAGATAGTGACACTGAATGCAAGATGACAATCTAATGACAGCCCAGTTCTCCAAGTCATTCCAGTGATGCCAGCAGTGAGCCCAGGAAAGATCTAAGATTGAGCCCAGTTTCCAAGACAAGGAAAAAGTGATGTAGTATCAATTATATATTTTGAATGTCTGTGCTGTCCCAAAAATACAAGTTTATGTAAAACTGAGGTAATAATTTTAAGACTTGAGGAATATTTGTTTTTATTAGCCTAGTCTACACAATTTTAATACAAATCTTGGTAAGGTCACTCAATGGTTTTTAATGGTCATTATGTTTCTACTGAATGTGTGCAAGGTATTTGCCTGATATAATATTGAATATAGTAGTCATACTTTGTTTTCTCCCAAATCACAACAACCATCAGCACAGCAGAGGCATCTGGTTTACAAATAACAGTTACACATAACATTCCTTAACTAAATATGTATTGAGTGAATGCATGAATAAATAAAAATATAAATAACTGTTTTGTTATTTGTCATCATTGTATTCAACTTTATAAATAAAAGCCTTATTTAATTCTGTTTATTTGTCTAATTTCTTAAGCTAATATTTACAAAAAAACTATTAAGCATGTACAGTTTTAATGACCGTTGATAGAATCCCAAGGGTTTATTTGGAATGGTAACTCAAATTTACATTCCTCATAGGAAATAGGAATGTAAATTTTCTTATTCTCATTTCATATATCTCCCATAAAAGTCATAAATATTGATATTTTTATTAATTTATGGGAGGAAGAATATTTGCAGTGTTTTATTATGAATTTCATAATTAAAGTACACCAAGTAACATTATCCTGTTTTCATGGTGTTGGCATTTATTTTGTCAATTGTCAATATAATTTAGCTTATCCCGATATGTTTTGAGAAGCCTGACAGCGTTCACTGAGACTAAATTCGGGTCTTCTCTCCTTCTGCTACAGTATTCAGATGATCACCCTCATGCTGTATTTGGGTCTACCATATGTCATTCTTCAAATATTTTCTTTTACGATGTAGATAGTTCTAAATTCAAATAGTTAAGAACCAAAAGATTTCACGGAAAATGTGGCATTTTAATTTATCTTAAAACATGGCTGACCTGGCAGAGCTGGCCTAGATTTCCCCATGACAGCAGTCAGGTGGAAATAAGCAGCAGGCATCTCCATCTGTAGGCCAGACCTCCTTTATAGGGTATAGATCACATTCCCAACAGTGAACTGGCATTGGAAACTGAGTTTTTAAATCTTCTTTTGCAACGAAAAAGTTACTTTGCCCCAAATGGGAGAGTTGTCTTTCTAGAACATAAACATTAAACACTAAATCCCACAAGCTACAAGTCTTAATGAAAAGGCTGGTTTTAACCAATCTTTAACTTACTCCTTGACACCTTTCTGAAATGGGAAGCCTTGCTAAAGTTTTTGTAAACTGCTTCAGTGAATTCATAAACCACTGAATGGCTGTCCTTAGGAAAACAAGTCAATGAAAACTGTCAAGTTTAATTTCAATTTTGTTCTGTTTGTACTGTTTCTAAGGATGCTGTATAAAGCTTCTGGTAGAGGTTTGGAATTATCCCCTAGCTTCAAATGTCTTCCCTGTATTGAGAGACTTTAGTGAAGAATGAATTATAAAGTGTTTCATTTATTCCCGCTTCATTCCGGGAAACACCATCACTTAATGATTGCTGTGCATATCATACAGTCTACATGGCTCATTAAATATCTTAATATAACATTGTGATAACAGAGATATTTTTAGCCTTAAGACAGTTTCATTTCAAAGAGAAAAAGACATGCATGACATATTGACATTCAATGAAATGAACTAAATATGGGAATTAACTCAAGCCAGATGCTGTCACAGTATAGAAGGGGAGAATAGGCAGAAGGGTCCCATCCCTATCTGAGGAGCTATTGGTGATTGATAGCTATCAGGAGAGGGACTTAATTTCCTTTAATGCTGTGACCACTGATAAGTTGACCATACATTTAAGAGTTTATAGACATCACTTTTAATTCCTTGTACGAGAAAAAAAGAAAGTAGGAGGCCAAACTCTCCTTGATTACAGGTGCCGTAGGAAATCCTACAGCCAATAACCTTTAAGTTACCTGGGTGTGGGCTCTTATACTATAAATGCCAATGTAAAGCATGCATTCGCTCTCTCTTCTGGCTGTGGGATTCAGTTGCTGTTCCCCTTTCGAGCAAAGGACTGTGATCTGTGAGTCTACCCCAAAATAAATAACCCTTTATTATACTCAATTCTGAGCTAGTGTGGGATTTGTTTTTAGCATCCACCTTCACACAGGTACATGAACTTCCTATTAGGTCTTCCACAAGCTTTCAGGGAAATGTTGGTTTTACAGAATTAACTAAAAATAATACGTTCCTTTTACTTTTGAAGGGAAGTTTGAGAGTAATTTGTATTGTTTCTACAACTGTTGGTAGAGTGGGTTAAGAAAAAAAGAAGACATTAGATAAAGGGGATAAAGGAATGGGGAGTGTATCTAGGAGGAGTTGGGGAAGAGTATAACATGGTAAAAATAAAATGTATAAAATTTTCAAAGAATTAATAAAAATATAAAAATACAATTTATAGATATGCTTGTTATATGAATGCTTGACTGATGTTCATTATTACTAAGCTTATGTTATGTTTCCCGTTTTCTTCCCCCCTAACGTAAAAGTCAGTAAGTCAGGCACTTTTAAAATTGTGTTAACTGGACATGGTAGTGCAATGCCTTTAATTTTAGCACCTGAAGAAACAGAGGGAGGCCATGTTCTGTGATTTTGAGATGAGCCTAGTCTATACAGTCATGGCTTCAAATTGAGACTCTGTTTCCAAAAATAAAAATAAAATTAAACATAAAATTGTATTCATTTTGAACATTTTGTTAATTCTCACAATTATTTTCAAATAGATAGATTGATATTTGTTAGATAAGTTGTTTTTTTTTTAAAAAAAACTATCTTGGTTAGTTTAAACTGTTTACTTGATACAACACAAGGATCTTTTGGGAAGGCAATCTCAGTTTACAAATTGCTAGATCAGATTGGCCTCTGGGCATGGCTACATGTGTAAGTATGTGTGTGTCTAGATTGTAAATTGATATAGGAGAACCCATGCCAATGTGGACAAACCATTCATTAGGCAGATGGTCCTGAACTGTGTAAGACAGCTAGCTAAACATAAGTCTGCCAGGCAATCAATACAGTGTCTTCCACAGATTCTGTTACATTTCTTTGCTGTGGAGTGAGTTCCATAGTCAGAGGTAACACTTGTAGAATAGAAAGCAGGCCTGCCTCCAAGTTCCTGCCTTAGTTTCCCTCAGTGATGGACTGTAGCTTCTCACTGTAAGTCAAATAAACCTTCTCCTGGCAAAATTGCTTTTGATCACTGTATCTGTAACAGCAACAGAAATAAAAATAGAATAAACATGATCATGTTTATAAATATACATGGGTGGCATTATAGTCTGGACATTCTAAAGGAACAGAATGATATAATAAATACACACACACAGCCGTTAAAGGGGATTTATTAGAATGACTTACAGATTCTGTGGTCTCAGTGGCCCAACAATGGCTGTCTCCGAATGGAACAATCAACAATCTGGTAGGTGATCAGCAGTTCCAAACTGATGCTCAGGTCCAAAGGATTTCTAGAGAGCTGCTTGTCATCATTCTGTGTTGGAATCCTGAAGACGTTCATTCAAAGATCAACAGAGGAATGTCGTTGCAGCAGAATAATAATAAATGAATAAATGAACTAGCCAGTCAGAATGAGGGAAGGCAAGCAAAAACCAGAAAATTCCTTTTTCCATGTCCTTCTGTGTGGGCTGCCACCAGATGTGGCCCAGTTTGAAGGTGGATCTTGCCACCTCAAATGATTTAGACAAGAAACCCCTCACAGGTGTACCCAGTTGCTCAGTTTCAGCTGATTCCAGATGTAGTCAAGAACTGTGACTGACCATCAGAGGTGGCATGTCAGTCTGATATATAATTCTTTTTTAAAAATATTTTTATGGTTTATTTAACTTTATTTTATGTGCATTGGTGTGAAGGTGTCAGATCCCCTGGATCTGGATTTTCAGTCAGTTGTGAGCTGCCATGTGGGTGCTGGGAATTGAACCCGAGCCATCTCTCCAGCCCGATATGTAATTCTTTTAATGTGAATTCAATACATCATTGAATTAAGTTTACATATATTTTGTTATAAATTCTTACATCTTTATCAATAAGGAATATTGATAATTGGATTTCTTTTCACTTTTTTCTTCCTTCCTTCCTTTTTTTTTTTTTTTTTTTGGCTTAGGAGATACGACGTTTTGTCTTAGTGTCCAAGGAAAAATTCAGGTGAGATTTTTAATTTATCAATTTTAAATGGGTTTAAAATTGATAAGTTTGAATACTTTCAGGGATTTGATTGTCTGATATTTGACCCTCATGTAATAAGGACCAGTAAATTGTGTTCAAGAATGTAAGAATCTGATGAAGGAATAGTTGGTGTGTTGGCTCTGCTCTTGCATTCAAGGCACTTAATCTACCCTCTCTATGAACTGGTTAGCACGTGTGGGTCAGCAAGATATTCAGTGCTAAGGCCATAGAAATTCAGAATGTGAAGTGTCATTACTAAGGCATGAATACCAGGTCTTCCCAACAGCCATTTAAAGGGAAGAGAGAGCCTCCAGCACCTTGATTTGGGTTTTGTGAGATGCAGAGCAGAGAATGCAGCAGGCAATTCCATGTCAGAAGTTTCAATGTAACAATGAGATAACAACAGGCCCTGTAAAAGCCTGGCCATCACTCTGAATTCATTGCACCAGAAAAAGGAAAGCAGTACACAGGCCAAACCCTCCTTGATCTCAGGTACACGGACTTCCTAGTATGTCTTCCACAAGGTTTCAGGGAAGGTTGGTTTTTACAGAAGTAACTAAAAATGATACATTCCTTTTTAATTCTGGAGGGAAGTTTGAGAATAATTTGGATTGCTTCTACAACAGTTGGTAGAATTTACCAAAGTACTGGACTCTTTCTTGATAAAAGATACTTTTATTTTGCTTTTTAAATAAAAGTTGTTTGGAAAAGTGATTAAATATTCTAGGCCTATTCAGATTTTTCTTTTGTCATTTGGTCTTCATAGACTGCTTCTAGACATTCGTCCATTGTATACAGATTGTAAAATATTTTGGGGTACAATTATGCAACTTTTTATTTTCCTCTCAGAGTTACTTTTTCCCTATAAAATTGATGTTTTCTTTTAAGTTTCATTACCAACTTTAGTAATTTGAGTATTCTCTTTTTTTTCTTAGCTCATTTAGTTAAAAGTCTTTTATTGTTGTTTTATATCAATTTATATTTTTTTCTAATCTTATTTCTTTTTCCTTTACTCTAAACTATATTATGTTCTGCCTTGTATTAACTTTGGTTTAATTAGAAGTTTTTCAGTAGAGAACATTATTATTTTTGATGTATTTCTATTTGTGAATATTTTTGCTGTGTCTATATTTTTGGTATGTAGGTATTTTCAATTTTACTCATCAGTAAGCATTTTCTTCTACATATTTTTATTTTCTTCATTGTCTAAGTTTAGTTTTCTCAGAGCTGTGAATGTTTTAGTTTTGTTTCTGTTTCAAGAGCCGCAGTTAGCTTTCAGAGCATAGCTGCCCAGTATTTGGCAGCCAGATCATTTCCTCAACCTGAGGTCTCACAGTCCCTGATCAAGCTGCTCAGAAAATGCGTGCTCAGAACACATGTAAGTTAAGGACTTAGAGCTTCAGCATCTGGCAAGTTCTGCTCTCCGATGCGGAGCAGAATAAGGTAGAAAAGGACAATTAGATACCGATTTATTTACTGATTGAAATAAAGCACAGTTTGTACTGCTCGTTTGTCAAGCATGGTTTCTCTTGCTGCCTGGAACAGAATGACTTAGAGAAACAGCTGAAACAATTGGTCATTGCCCTCAACAACCTGCAAACTGCCACCTGCTTATGTAAAATCTTGCTTGCTTGCCCACCCCATCTTGTGGTTGGTCCTCACGTGATATCTCTTCCCGTATACTCTAGCTGGTGACAGAGTGCTGACTCCAGAACAATTCCAACAGAAGATTTCCACAATGCCAAGATGGCACCACGTTGTGACAGTCTCTCCAGGGGACAGAAAAGTCTGTGTCCTCCCATGGAAGAACGTAGGTGAGGAAACAGTCAAATTTTGTGTGAAATTTTCTTTACGAAAGCCCTGATCCCATTCACAAGTGAGAAGTCGTCATGATCATATCACATTACAAAGGCCTTGTCTCTGAATCTCACCACATATTGGCCACTGTATTAACACTTGCATTATAGAGGAACATATTCAAACTGTGGTATTCTAGATATCTTTTTCTGTCTATTTTATCTCCTGATCTCACTTTTGGCTCTCACCAAGTTCACTTGACTAGATCTTACTGGTACTTCACTATGTGCCCATTCTGCTTTCTAATCACGCTACTCTTAATTTGAGAGTTAAACATTTCCTCTGGGAGTGTTAAACCTTGATTGTCCCCAGCATTCTAGGCTATTCTACCTTTACCATATAGTTCTAGTGCTGTTTGCTCTAAAATGAAAGCCCAGCTTCTGCATCACACAGGGAAATTCACGTTCAAGCTCAGCCCTTACGTTTTTGTCCAGCCTTCTGCTCTTCAAATTTTGTTTATGTGCTAAACTTTCAGTTTTCTTTTACTAGAACTCAAATTCCTCATTTTTATGAGTTATTATTTACTTTGATTTTGCTAAGAATGGAATGGATGGAATTTTACTAGATAAGTACTCACTGGTAAGGACAGATGTCTGCATTCTTTCTCTCTCTCTTCATCTCCCTCTTTTTCTCTTTCTGTCTATGTGTATGACTTATATTTATTGACCAAATTTTAAGACAACAATCTTTTTGAAACGCTGCAGTATTCAAGGAAGAGAAAAGTTACTTTTAAAAATTTCCTCTAACCAAGAGATATTCTATAAATATTTAGTAACCAACCATATATTATTTTGCTAGAAAATTGCATGTGTGGGGTTTGCTATTATAATTTAATTTAGGACACACCTTCTCAACGTTGGCACTATGGGCATTATCTAGGTATTATTTTTTTCTAAACAAAAACAAACAAACAAACAAAACCAGCCTGGTTTACAAGAGCTAGTTCCAGGACAGGCTCCAAAGCTACAGAGAAACCCTGTCTCAAAAAAACCAAACCGAACGAAAAGAAACACAAACAAACAAAGAAAAATCAAAAATGGGGTCTCATTATACAGACCAAGCTAGCCTCAGACTCACAGAGATTCACCTGCTTCTGCCTGCTGAGTACTGGGGTGATAAGTATGCTGTCATACTTGGCTTAGTCTAGATATTTCCTTACTGCAGAGGGCTGTGTGTACCACAGGCTACACAGGAAAGCTTCTCATTTCTACACACTTACTCCCAGTTTCAGCTCACCAATCCAGGTTTATAATCAACGGTGTCTCCAGACACTGCCAGATGTCGGTCGGGGTGGCGTAGGGAGAATTACATGCCCCCAGTTTGAGAGAATGAGTGCCCCCAGTATTTAGAAAAGATGTGCACAAAGCTCTCAACTGCTTATAAATCAGTAGGAAAATACATTCCAGCAACATAGGAAATGTACACAGTGAGGAAAGTTAAGCAAACCTGTTTACAAAATATTCATATTTTCAAATGAGGTATTTGTTCTGTAGAGCAAAGATAATAAAATAGATGATGTTCCATAAACCATGCCTTGGCCCACACCAACATGTTCCATATTGACTGCTACACCAAAAAGACCATATTAACTGGTCCATAGAAGAGATTTATACCTCCTCCATAATAAAATTAAAATACATTTGTAAAAGTGTATGCGAGGGGGTTCTTTTTCTGTTATTGGAAGACTATTCTCTCTGGCTATTGGTAATTTGATATTTTTATTCCACAGTCAAATTATTTATTGTCACGCAAATAATTATTTTGTGTTTAGTTGGATAATCTTTTCCAGAAGGTTAATTCCAAAATGATTTCAGCTATCTAAGTTTGCACAGGAATTGTCACCATATTGTCTAACTTCTCTTCACGTTTTGAGTAAGTCTTTTAAATTGCGGAGGTATTATGCTCTAGGAAATGACTTGAGTTTTGTGCAATAACAGCTTTTCATTTGTATTATGAGTCTTAACATCCATTTAGAGTATCAACTCTCATAGTTCCAAATATGCTATTACGAGCCATTTGGAACTGTGAAAGCATTCATAAGTGAATGCATCCTCGAATAGTTCAAATTGGTTGGCTCTTTGAGACACACTGAAAAATTAAAACAAATAGTATCAAATGCATATGCACTTTGGTTAAATGAAATAAGTATATTTTGGGCCATTCAAATACATTTCTCATTATATCAAGTGAGCCTTTTGGAAAAGTTGTTTTTGCATTTTATTACCAGCAAGAAAATATTACTTTGGCAATATCCATGTCAGGAACTGTGAAAACATTTTCCAATGAGTAGAGAATGTTGCTTTCCTACATCCATGAGGAGTGCAGAATCTGAAGACCATAGCCATTTGGTTCTCATGAATCTTCATTTATCTAGGACATTAAAACAAACTATGCAGTTTAATAAAGAGATTTGTTACCCTGTATTCAGTATGTATTGTGTTTATAATCAAGTCATATTACACACATCATTGAAAATTGAACAATAACCATTATTTTTTTCAGTTCCTTATATTTTAGATTTTTTTAAGAAAAAATTGTCAAACACATTTACTTTGGAATATCAAAAAATTTCCATCCATCTCTACTTCCGTAATTCCGTCCACCTCACTCTGGAGCCCAAATGTGTAGGAACGACTGTACTGCTTTGCCACTTCTGAATTGTGTGAGATTATTTGGTCATTCAGGTTTTACTGCTGAGCATAGGAATCTTTGTCCAGAATATTAACTTCTGAAGTAGGTTCATGAGCAACTATCACTACTTGAGTCTACACCTGGTCTTAGCATGCTGGTACAAATGGAAAGCATAATACTTCTGTTGGTCCGGCAATATTTAAGCTTTTCTAGGCTAAAAAACCACATCCATCATTTCAGATAATCCATTTTATTTCTGCCCTTCCCTGCACACTCTCTTCTCCCTTCCTAACAAAAGTTTTAAGGTAATTTCAGATAGATCTTTAGAATGACTATTAGTCATCATCATTGATACAAAAGAAGCAAGACCAAAGATAACCAGCCTTCCTTTCTATTCTTTCTATTAATTCAAGACAGTGAGTATAGATTAACCATTTTAGTAGGCCTTTAACTACATGTCCCTGTCCTCACAGACGTCCTAAAGTACAAGTGGTTTTGAAGTTGCACAATGACACTGAGAAAGACTAGCTTTCTTGGCCAGAGCTAGAAAACTACAAGATGCAAATTTGGTTCTGAAGTTCATTCCCATATGATTCCAACTCTAAATATTTTACATGAGGTGGATGGGGAAATAAATGACAACGTGTTATTGACATGACTATAGAGGAATAATTTCAATTGTAGTATGTATTGTCTCTGTTAGAAAGAGTAAGGTCCCACAAAGAAGCTCGAACCCCACTTCCCTGAACCTATGATATATTTGGTTACATATGAAAAGAAAATTAGATGTCAATACAAGTAAGATTACTGATCAACTGACCTTGCAATGAGATCATTCTGGATGATGTGAACAGACTCAGTATATTCAAAAGGGTTCTGACCTTGGCAGAGTGGGACAAGAAAGTTAGTCTCATGGTGTTTTTACTTAGGATGGAGTAAAGTGGTTATTGTAGGCTATAAAGATAGGACTTGGGGCACAAATAAATGGTCTTGGGCATCCTCTGGTAACCAGAAAAAATAACAGGCATACAGAAACTTCCTCAGTTAGCTAGAAAGAATACTACCCTGATGATATCATAATTTTGATCTATTGAGACTCATTCTTTACTTTAGAACTAGGTAGACATAAGATGATGAATGCATGTCAGCTTTAGACATTTCATTTGTGGTAATTGCCTATATGTAGTTTTTCCATAAAGAGGTGATACAATGTTAGTGTCAATTTTATGTCTTCAAAACATTCTAAACATAGTAACACATAATGCACCAGAAAATACTAATCTTCTATTGTCATCAAGAAAGTCTTAGCCCTGAGCTATATTAACAATATAAATGCTTCTGCTTTTTATTTCTCTATATTTACTCAAACATTTTGCAAGTGTAAAAACAATTACTAACAATTTAATAACCTGTTATAGTTTTATGTTGAGAAGTGTTTGGGAGGCAAAAATAGCCAACAGCAATTCTGGCCTCCAAAGACATGATCAGAAAAACTACACAATCCAATTCATCGGAAGTTTGCTGTGAACTTGCTTCATATCTGAATCAGTGACGAAGAGTAGAAGTGATAAAGGAGGCTCACCATGATGTCATCTGGGTGCTTAATTCAGCAATGGAGAGACAGGTTTGGGTTCACAGTCTCTGCAGCTTACCTAGTTTTGTAGAGCACAGATGTGGTTTCTCTTTTGTAGAATCTAGTGTCCAAGAACCTCCCCTTTCCTTAAGACTAGCTTTGAAATGATTTGACCTTATTAAGAATGCTTTCTCTCACTCAGTTTTTTTTAATACTTTTACTGCTAATCACAGATTATATAGACAACTAGAATACAGTCACAATCAAGAACTAGAGGTGAATTTGAAAAGTGCTTGCTGGTTTTATTACAATGTTTTTTGACTGTTTTCATCTTGGATGTGTATGGGTTTTTTTTTAAAAGGTGTGTACATCCATGTGGGGACCAGAGTACCATCTCAGGCATTGTCTATTTTATTTTATAAGACAGAATTTCTCATCCAGTCTAGAACTTATCAAATAGGCTAAGCTGCATGGCCAATGAGCCCCAGAGATCTGACTGTGCCTCCTTTCCAGCGCTGGGATTGCACGCATATGCCACCATGCCCTGCTTTGTACGTTTGTGTTGGGGACCCAACTCAGGCTCTCCTACATGCAAGGCAAGTACTTTGTAGCTGAGCTATGTCCTACACCGGCTCGGGTTGTTTTTATATAACAAATATCACCCTTCTGATGTTTCTTAGAAGGCAACTATAGATATAATTAGGCCCCGCATTTGAAATCCAGATAAGACAAATACCACCCACTTGATCTCAAGGGAAAAACTGCATCTCAGAGAAAGATGCCAGTTAAAGATGATGCCTAGTTTACCAGGGTTTTCAATATTAAGGATCAAAACAACCATTTAAAGAACTATTCTAGAAGGTTAATGTGAGCAAGGCTTTTTAAAAAAATAATATTTTTATTTATCCTTAAATTTCTTATGTTTTACAATATATTTTGATGGTATCCATCCATTATTACCTCATTTTAGCTCTCCCTAATATACTCCCACAACTCCCTCCCAACTTCATGTCCTCTATTTGTGTGTGTGTTTGTGTTATTTATTAATACCAGAGTCCAATTAGTGCCATGTGTATGCATTTATTAATTTCTGAGTTCAATTAGGGCTGCCTGTATGCACATGGGTGTCAGGTCACCCACTGAGGCGTGGGTTAACTATTAGTAGTCATAAGCCCAAAGGACAATCACTCTCATTGTAGTAATTACCCACTGTCAATAACTCCTCCAACAAGGGTGAAGTTTCTGCGGCCCCTTTCTCATTTGCATCCAAATTCTGACTGTCTTGATATTGTGTAGGTCTTGTGCATATTGCCAAAGTTTCTGTGAGTTGATGTATATCTGTCATGCCCAAAAGTCAGCCTTTCATAATTATGCTCCTCATCTTTGGTCTCTACCATTTTTTCTGCCCACTCTTTCTTTGAGTCTTGGATGTGAAGCAGTTGAAATAGACGCTTCACCCACAGCTGAGAACGTTGAAGTGTTATGATTCTCTGAGTTAACCATTAACCACTATGGAAAGTAATCGCCTCTGACCAAAGTTGGAAGCAACTGGAATCTATGAATGCAAACATAAATATTTAGAAGGCAGTTCGACAGCATGGCTGTTTAACACAAATAAAACAGTAGGTTTCCTGAGAGAGTCTATGATCTCCCCAGGGGTGAGCTTTTGACCAGGTTTACAATGCCAGACATGAAGTCCTTCCTTTGGAGCAGGCATCATAGCAAATCAGAAAGTGGTCAGTTGTCCCCATAACTATAATGCCACTACTGCATCAGTGCATGTTTCTTGACAGGCAGTTCAGTACACTAGCATGTAGGACCCAGCACGGGATAAGACTGCTGATGTCTTCCTTCACAGCAGTCCGCATAGAACCTTCAACATGGTGTAAGTTAAAGGCTGTTTTTCGAAGGTATTTTGACAACAGTTGAAGGTATTCAACTATTCAGAATATATATATATATACATATATATATCAGAAGATTGTATTTAAGTGGTAAAGAGTTTGTATTCTAATGTTAAATTTTGAAAATTTTTATTACATTCATTTGTTTATTTGGGAGGGAAGGGCATGTGATTGGTATGTGTGGAAGTCACATAAGTTAAGCATCAGATCTTTTCTTTTACCAATTGGGTTCAAGTAATCAAACTCAAAGGTTATTGGCAAGTGTTTTTACTCAGTTATTCCACTGGCCTTAATGCTAACTTTGAACAAAGATTTATATATGTATATATACATATATATACATTTCATAATATAGACAAAAGATAAGTTTATAAATACTAAAGTCAAAACATATTCTCATTCTTCCTTCCCTAAAACCTCCTAACTCAAATACTCTGTCTAAACTATTCAAAAATCTTCAAGGGAAAAGTGGATGTTTGTTTATTCTGGGTTTCTATGGCATTACATATGTACTTCTGTGTGTGTTGTACACTGATTATACTCAACATGATAAAAATTTGTGTATAACTGCTGAACTCTCCAGTGTGAGCAAAGTGTAATGGGGCTTGTTTTAAATATGCATTCAGAAGACTATACTTTCAGAGATCATGTTTTATGAGTTATGTTTGTAACTGCAAAAGTCCTAGGCACACAGCAGGTTCTCAGTTTCTGAGTTCACTGCTTAATGAGAATTAGTACATTAATCAATGAGCCTTTATATGTTTAAGGTAAACTCAATATTTCTGAAGAACTTGAACAACAAAACTAAAAGAAGTTTGGATAGTTTTCTTGATTTCTTTATTCTAATTTTGTTTTGAGATTAAACAAGTACCAACTGGTCTTCAGAGATAATAAAATGTGTAACAAACAAGCTATCTTGCATTTGACTGATTGCATGAGAGATAAGGATTGCACACATCCATCAGCTGATTCTGAGAAAAAATAAATAACACATATGTATAAATATGTCTTTTTCCTATACTTAGCAAATAGTAATCAATTAAGCAAATATCTTCTTGAATTGCTTTAGAATCCTTATTTAAGTATTATCCCTACCTCCATATATGCAAGAACTCAGAAATGTTAGATTACCTCTCATTCAGGTAGTACTTCTATCTATTTATAATAGACTAAAAGCAATTACACTGTAAACGAACAACTAGACAAATCACAACACTGAAGTTTGTGCAGTGGAAATGACTTTTTTCACCTTGCATCTGCTTGAGTGGACACTACAGAGTATCCTTCCCCGTGCTTCTCCTGGTTTTGTACACATCATAGATGCTAACCATCACATGAAAATTCAATGCATATTCTTATTCTCTGTCCATCCCATAAACACCAGTGGACTATAGTAAATGTGAATCTCCACTTTAGTGAAGAAAGGACAATCTTGAATTTAGAGTTGTGCCTTCCCCAATGCTCAGAAAGGCATTCCAGAATCTAAAGAAGATGTCAGTAACCAAAGTATGTCAATAACAAAATGATCATATTTCCAATGAGTGCAGGCCACCACAGTCAATTCACAAAATAATTTCCCTTGTCTTGTTAGGTTTCAAATATTGGCTAATTACTTATGGATGTCATTTTTGGTTGTGAAAAACATGGCTAAAGCATGGGATTACTAGGATGAAAAAAGTTGTAGGAGGAAATTCAGGCAGGCTTGCATGGAACATCTCAGCCCATGGTAAGCTTTTATGCAATTTTTTTCTATAAGTGATGAGGAATCATTGGAAAAATTTTCATTAGGGAAATACAAAAAACTCACATTTTTATAATACATTTTACTTCCAGTGTGGAAGATGAATTGAAATGAACTTAGAAATTGGTACATAAATGTATTTTTATATGAAAGAATAAATGAATTAATTTAAATTGTCATTTCATTTCTCATTCTCTTACTCTACTGCCTTAGGTAATTTGCCTTATTATTCAATGAAAAACAGTATATTCTAGAATATACAAAATAGTCTACACAGTTAGGAATAATGGTAACATTTATTATGCCTACTGTGTGTTCTTGTCATCTAATCTTCACAACAAACTGCATTGTGAAAACCACTCCCATTCCCTTTTTATATATGGGAATTTGAAAGAGAAAACCTTGACAAACTATACAGTTATTTGGTGGCAGATCTGGAACTCCAGCTCTCCCGGGCCAGCTGGAGTCAATGCTGAGAGTTTTGATGGAACTTCAGCAGTGGTAGATTGGAGAACAGTTTTACCCCATACTATAAGGGTAACACAGAAAAATGGGAGAGTGTCTGGAATATGAAGAACAGGAATGCTTGGTCAAAATAGAAAGCTCGATGATGACTTTCTTGAGATTATCCATGAGTGAGTCTCAAATTCACCTCAAAGGGTAAATTTCTTCCTTAAAGCATTCATTCTTTCACCCAATATTTTTTAATTCCTAAGGTATAAGGCAGAGTGTCAAGAGAATGAATGCTGTATTTTGGTATGTTTGAAACACATCTTGTAGTATGTAGAATTAATAAAAATAATTACAATACTGAATAACATTAGGAAAGAAAAGTGTCGAGGTAAAGTCTCAACAAAATTTACATATTCCAAAGTAGGACCATAAGAATTAGAATTATTAATCAAAAGGAACAGACATATGAGAGAAATAAAAGAGAAATACAGAACAGCATTGGGTGGGAAATTCAGTGAATACTAAACCACCCACATTTACTTTCCACATGCTTTATATACTTCAAAAGGGGAGGAGGGAAGTAACAGACTTCATTAACACGATATAAGAAATAGACTAAGTAACCTGCAGGCAGCTACTTCCTAAAACCTCTTGTCAATCTCCTTTGAAGGAACAAGAGTATCAAAAGGAGCAGATCCACTTCTATATCCAAAATATTAACTAACCACACCGTAGGTCGGGATCTCTTGTTTGTAGCCACACCTGTTGTCAATGACTTTGAAAGAGCAAGAATAAGCTCAGACTCTCTGACCTCTAGTCAAGGTGGAACAGGTTCACGTCTGTGGGCCCTCACAGAAAAGTATATGGTTCTATACAATGTCTTAAAAAAAAGAGTCTAGGAAGGTTAAATTTCAACCTTGTGCTAATGACTAAAGGGAATAAGAAACACATTAATGCCATGGAGTAAGACACTGACAGAGAGAAGAATGGTCACAAGAACTGAAACTCACTGAGAATGACAAAAACAAGGGATAAGAATTACCCATGTGATGGGCAGGAATAACCAATGAGAAGTATAATGGCATTGCCTTGTTACAAGAGAGAGGGATGCTTCTTTGTCCCGGCCACCTGGCTAGCTTACATGCAAAATAACTACACAGAAACTGTATTCATTAACACACTGCTTGGTAACCAAGGAAATAAAAGAACTATTTAACAAGAACTTTAAGTCCTTGAAGAAAGAAATCGAAGAGGATACCAGAAAATGGAAGGATCTCCCATGCTCCTGGATTGGTAGTATCAATATAGTAAAAATGGCAATTCTACCAAAGGCAATCTATAGATTCAATGCAATCCTCATAAAAATTCTTACAAACTTCTTCATGGACCTTGAGAGAACAATAACTAACTTTATATGGAAAAACAGAAAGCCCAGAATAGCCAAAGCAATCATATACAATAAAGGAACTTCTGGAGGCATTACCATCTCTGACTTCAAACTCTTATTACAAAGCTACAGTATTGAAAACAGCTTGGTATTGGCATAAAAACAGAGACATTGACCAATGGAATAGAATCGAAGACCCGGATATTATTCACATACCTATGAACACCTCATATTTGACAAAGAAGCTAAAACTATGCAATGGAAGAATGAAAGTATCTTTAACAAATGGTGTTGGCATAA
>JAQHUG010000145.1:3804380-3824677 GCA_028555095.1 Dicrostonyx torquatus | reverse complement strand
GGAATAAGATATTTACCTTAAGGGAGTCATTTTAGGTTTGGCAAGATACTTGGCTCTAGAGGGGATCCCAGGTGTCCACAGGGATGTCCCCAGCTAGATATTTGGACAGCAGAGGAGAGGGTGCCTGAACTAGCCTTGTCCCATAGTCATATTGATGAATATCTTGATCACCATAGAAATCTCATCCAATGGATGGAAATAGAGGCAGAGACCCACATTCACATCAGAGTGAAGGACTGAGCAGTCAAAGAGCAGAAGTTGGGAGAAGATGAGCAAGGAAGTCAGGACTGCGAGGGGCTGGTCTACCCACTGAGAAAATGTGCCTGATCTAATGAGAGCTCACTCAATCCTGCTGGACTGAGACTGATGGACCATACGACCAAATCGGACTCTCTGAATGTGGCTGCCAATGGGTGCAGACTGAGAGGCCATCGATAATGACACTGTGACCTATCTTTTTTGCATGATATGGTTGTTTGGGAACCCAGTCTATTTGGATTCACACCTTTTTTGGCCAGGATGGAGGGGGGAGGGCCTTGGACTTTCCACAGTGCAGGCTACCCTGCCCTCTCTTAAGGAAGCAAGAGAAAGGAGGAGGGGTATTGGGAGGGGTGGCAGAGTGGAGGGGAGACTGGGATAAGGGGAGAAAGTATAAATTTTTGAAAGAAAAAATAAAAGAAAAGGAAAAAAAACACTGCTTGGCCCATTAGCTCTAGTTTCTTATTGGCTAACTCTTACACCTTAATTTAACCCATTTCTATTAATCTGTGTATTGTCACGTGACTGTGGCTTACTGGCAAGATTCTAACCAGTGTCAGTCTCAGGCAGAAGATCCATGGTGTCTCTCACTCTGCCCTTCTTCCCAGCATTCAGTTCGGTCTTTTCTGCCTACCGAAGTTCTGATCTATCAGGCCCAAAGCAGTTTCTTTATTCATTAACTAATGAAAGCAACACATGAACAGAAGAATCACCTATATCATTGCCTGTTCTGCTAGAACCAGTTGCAGATATTTAACGTCTCATTTAGGATTTTAAAAGTTCACTGTGGCTGCTGAACCATAACAGAAGTGGTTAAACAGTGGGATAATGGATAGAGTTTTAAATATATTTTGGAAATATGATTATTAAGATTTTATAATTAGTTACCTATCAGCATTGAGAAAGTAAAGAACAAACAAAAGTCAGTTTATCTCTTTCTGGATTGTGTGAATGACTAAATAATTATATCAAGTCAAACTATGAATTTTTGGTCAGGGAGGCCCTAGAGGCCTTGTAAATAAAATGGCTATGGTTCTCAGGCACCACCAGGTCTACCCGCTACAGCTTCCAGCCACTTTGGTTGCAGAACGCTCTCTACTGACCTAGAAGTTTCCTCTACATTGGCTAGCTTTCACAGTGATGGAAGGGCCTATGCAGGCTGCTTGGAGAGATAAGCACACAACAGAAGTGGTCCCTGCCTATTACCACACTGGACCTCTAGGCAGGGGATACCCACTGGTACAATAGTGGCATGAATGCTGCTGAGGTAGCCAGTTGTTTTCTGATCAGCTTTGAGGCTCCTTAGAAGTTCATGGCTGGAGAGGTCTTGTGACCTAGGGCCTATTTTTTACTATTGTTGTTATGCTAAATGGACTTGCTATTTAACTGCCTTCTAAACATGCATGTTTGTCCCCATAGATTAGTGCAGTTCTCAGCTTTCTTAGAACTTTTTTTCCCCCAGTGGGCCATGATAAACGTAAGAGTAGTAATTGGTCGAAGTAATGAGGATAAGTGCTTACTGACTACTCAGCCCTAAATCTGACATCTACTTCATTCCTTCAAAGGCCCAGAAAACTTGGTAGAATAGGAGGCAGGGAAAAACTAATGTGACAACGAGTGGTTACAAAGTGCTACAAAACGCTGTCTTCTGGATGTGATGTGACCATGACACTCACGAAGGCACTGTATATGTGACTGCCTGAACAAGACCAGCTTAAAATTTGGCCTATCAGCATTTTACCAAGGATGGGAAAGGGGCTCATAAAACCCAAATCTTCAACAAACTGTTTTCAGTTAATGGTTGCTAGGGAAAAGGATGTTATTTTCTTCAGTGACATAGGCACCACTTAGTTATTCATGCTCCAGTAATTAATGTCCTATTAATGCTCGTACAGCAAGTTTATTAAATTCATTGCATCCCTCCCAATACGTAAACATGCACATGCACAAACTAATCCAACCAACTAACCAAACAAACCAACCAACCAACCAACCAACCAACCTCTGGAAGTAAAAGGGAGACATGTTTGGAAGAAGGGCTTCAGGGGGAAACGCAGGAGTAGAGGAAGGAAAATGGTAGAGGCAAATTGGCCCAAATCCATTATGTACGTGCTGTGGAATCCTTTTGTACACTGTGAAGATTTGTCAGTTGGACTGGTTTTATAAAGAAGCTGACTGGCCAGTAGCTGAATAGGATAAGGTCAGGTGGGAAAGCCAAAACTGAGACTGCTGGGAGAAAGAAAGGTGGAGCTGGGGAGTCACCAGCAGATGCAGAGAGAAGCAAGACGGGCATGATGTGCTGAGCAAAGGTATCAGGCCACATGGCAAAGTATAGATAAGAAATGTAGGTTATCTAGTAACAAGTCTAAGCTATTGGATGAGCATTTACAGTTAATATTAAGTTTCTGAGTAATTATTTTGGAGCAACTGCCAGCACAGGAAAACTCTGCCTACACATGAACATAAGATAAATAGTCAAAAAGAAACCAATCCAAACAAAATAGAAGCAGGAGGATGATGGTCCAAGTTGGAGCGAAAGGTTGGAGAATCTGGAACACATTTAATCTGGGATATCTACAGGCTACATGAGGTGTTCAAGGTGGGGATATGACAGAGTTGTGAAAGACATCTGAATAAAGATGTAGATTAGATAGTCTCTGATAAATTGATGAGGTAGATGAATTGCTTTTGCTTCATTCAAGCAATTGCTTCATGGAGGAGTGCAAGAGGACAAAAGAGAGAATATTCTAACAGAGTTAAAGGACACTTCAGAGTTGGCATGTTGTGAGCAAAGGGAACAAAAGCGTTTCCTAGAGAGTCAGAAATTAAAATCGAGCATGACAGCTGAACAGAAGATTTTGAGGTGGAACAGGTTGTTTACACTTGATCTTAGCCAAAAGGCTAAGAAGTGATGGAAGGGGCTGCTGTTTACATGTCATTTGCTGACAGGAGGAAAAGTAGAAGAGAAAAATAAAAATGTTGAATTTAGCCTCCAGGATAGGATTAACTCCAGTGGAATGTTAAGGGTGGGTTGTACTGGGGGTGGGGTGGGTAAAACCTCTTTGCAAAAAATCTTGTTGAGAAGAATGTAAGATACTAACTGAGGTGAGATAAAGGGCCAAGAAAAGTTGTTTATTCTGTATTTGTTTTGCTTGTTTGTTTTTATTCTTGTTGGACAGTGGAAGGTTCCGAGTCATATTTCAATGGTCTGGGAGTGTTCACCCAGCAGAGAAGGATGAGCTTGTCTGTCAAATCCTGCTCCCTACACCAACAGAACAGAGGCATTTTAAGGAATGAGATCAAAGAGAAAAAAAGAAATCACCAAGATCAAGCTTGGCTTGGAAGGTGAGAACATGACCAGAAAACATATTGCTGTAATAATGTGGATAAATCTTTCCCCTGGAGTAGTTTTTTATCTCAGAACTTCAAATAAATCTTCGGTCATTTGTAGAGCCATTAATTCTTTCCTGTGAGGTTTGTGGCTCTTAATGTGGTTAATAGCCCAAATATTTATTTAGCATAGATAGCAGTTCAGCATTACGTATGTTAAATGTGCCCAGAGAAAGTGTGATCTCATGCTTGCATTTCCCAGATGTCCAGCATCATCTCCACACAGAAGCAAGAGTGTACCTCTAAAAATAGCTCAGATTCTCAGCTCTCAAAAATGAAATTAACACAGGTTGCTACATGTCTTTATTGAAATCCAATGCTTGATATGCCATCGGAGTGAAATAAAATTCCTCACTGGAAAACTGATGATCAGAATACCGCTGAAGAGATCCTGGTTCCCCCCTCCCTTTTTAATTAATTAATTTATTTGTTTCGAGACAGGGTTTTTCTGTGTAGCTTTGAAGCCTGTCCTGGATCTCATTTTGTAGACCAGGCTAGCCTTGAACTCTGAGAGATTCCCCCGAGTGCTGGAATAAAGGCATGCACCACCACTGCCTGGGATCCCCCCTTTTTTTATCCTATGAAATAGGGACAGAATAATAGAGCTGAAACAGAAACATTCAAAAGCATATGTTATAAAGAACACAGTACATGCAGACAGGATGTTTAGCACCTAAAACATGCTTATGCACACTTTTCTCCTAGTTTTACCCAAACAAACCCAGGAGTTATGGTCCATATATAAGACTACCTGGATGACAGAATGCATTATTAATAATGGTGGACATTTCTTGGAATAATTAGGAGTAAATTAGATATGCTTTGTCTAAGTTTTTTTTTTTTTTTTTTTTGGTTTTTCGAGACAGGGTTTCTCTGTGGCTTTGGAGCCTGCGCTGGAACTAGCTCTTGTAGATCAGGCTGGTCTTGATCAAACTCATAAAGATCCACCTGCCTCTGCCTCCCGAGTGCTGGGATTAAAGGCGTGCTCCATCACCACCTGGCTGTCTAACTTATTTTTATATTGCAGTGAAGAGACACCATGACCAAGGCACTTATAAAAGAAAACATTTAATTTGAGGCTTGCTAACACTTTCAGGGATCAGTCCATAAGCACCATCGTAGGGAGCATGGCAGTGGTCAGGCAGGCATTGCATGGGAGCAGTAACCAAGAGATTCCACTTGTTGCCAACTTACAAGCTGGAGTCAGAAAAAGGGAGACTGGGCCTGATGTGGACATTAGAAACCTCAAAGCCAATCCACAGTGACACACCTCCCCTTACAAGCTTTAACTCCTAATCTTTCCCCAAACAAGCCACCAACTAGGGACCAAGCATTTGAATATATGAGCCTGTGGGGACCATTCTCATTCAAACCACTACGGTATTAATGGCATAGATGGAGGTTAAAATATTCCTGATGTGTGGACGGTTCTACCCCCATGCATTTATGAACAGCACTTACTGAACTCAGCAGGTTATGAAAAGGAGCATGATGGTGACAAGGGAACATGATCTGGATGGTCTGTGAGAAGGTGGAGAGGAGTGTATTGTGGGGAGTTGATACGCTCAAATTACATTGTTTACCTGAAACAAATTCTTAAAGAATGAATTTGAAATTTTTAAATATACAATGAAACAAAAGTAGCCTGATACATAATAAAAGATTTGCATGTACATTTTAAGGAACAACCAAAATAAAAATCTATAAGTGCATCTCAACACTTAGACTGTCTTGCTGAGAAGAGAGGGGAAATAAAGTATGTACAGGAGCTGCTGATAAGGGACTGTGAAATGAAGTACAGTGAAGACTGCTATATAATCATGTATCATGAATTTAAACCGTATTGAAACAGATCCAGGTACTACCATCTAAATGAGATGAAGAAAAGCATAAACAATTGCTAAATAGTTCTATAGTGATACCACACCCTATCTCAAAGAGAAAACTAGACAGTACCTGAAGAGCAATACTTGAGTTTTACCTCTGGCTTCCATAAATGTGTGCACCCACGTTCTCCCACACACGCATCCATGTGCTCCCCCACAAATGCATCTACATGCTCATGCACCTTCACACACACATATACATACACACAAAATTATATGAGATAAATAAATAGGCTATTAAAACTGTGTGAAAGACCGACTAACATGTACATGTAAATTTAAGATGGCCCAGGCTGCCTGCTCTTACTTCTGTTGAGATGAAAAAGGCATGCAACCGTCTTCCCTCTGGGCTACTATCGATTGACCGGCCCCTCCACAGTAGTTCCAAAAGTCACATAGGCAGAAAGGTCATAAAGGGTACAGAATAAGATTCTGAATAAAGTCACCCTTTAGAGAAAGAACAGGAAATTTGGGAGAAGGGATAAAATAAAAATCTCAGTAGGCTAATAAAAGCCTCAAGAGATGGATCAATTTTGTTGAGGTCGATTTGAGTCTTCATTCATATATTGTAAAATATTTTTAAGAGAAAAAGACAGAGACATTGCTAATTAATAAATACAGACCATCTTTACACTAGTCTTTTTTTTTACTAAATTAATATTTTATACTTGTCTTGGATGTCAATCTTGACCTGATGACGCTCTGACTTTGCACAGAACAAAAGAAGGTCAAAAGCGCCCTCCACATGAAAGTTTTATATTCTGACAGCACAAAGGAGTGAAATACTTTCTCATCTGAAATAGCAGTTGTCTGGGAGGTTCTTTTATTCTTTCATCAGCACATAGTAAATTGAGTCTTTTCAACAGTAATGCAATTGGGAACTTTAAAGATAATTAAGAAACATAAAATACGTCAGTCTTCTCAAACATAGTTGGAATATGAGTTTTAATCTCTTTCCTTCAGGAACATTAGCATAAGTTTAGGTCTATACTTTCATAACTTGAAAAATGCCTATCATATAATTATATATATTTTATATCAAGAAAATATCTAATAACTATGTATAGAAAAATAGAATGCTTGGGTTTTTATAAATATTTAATAAGAGCTGTACTAGGAATATATTGTTGATACATGAGCAGAAATATTTTAATAGGTTGAAATAACATAACAAAATATTTGAAGAGGAGACAAAGGAAATTCTATAATAAATCTTGGGCTTGAGTAGTTGTGGTATAAATGTGAGAATTTAACTTTTTCCTGAATGCCTTAGAGGCTTTAGACAACACAGAAGGACCAGAGTGTCTGTTAGTACCCTCAGGGTGTCTGGCAGGTAGACTGATTGTGGTACAGCATGATTTGTACCAGAACCTACAACACCTCCTGTGGCAACTATAGACTCCATGAGATTTCTAACAGCCCATCTCCCCAATTGAGATACTCTAAGAAAAGGCATACAATTTATACAGCTTCATGGCAGTTACAATGCTTGCCTCAATGCTAGTCTAAAAGAGAAAGTTATATGAAAATTCACACAGGCAAAGGCTCTTCACACATTGCCACTTTATTCCTAATTCACACTCATATTAGACTTTTCTCATCTACCCTGCACTCAAACCCACATTTCATAACAATGCAATCTGTTCTTGACAGACTTTTCCAATTTAAAGGTGTCGAATACTAGAAACACATTTAATTCCTCTTAAAGGCCCTGGGTACATTCAAGATCTAGAGGACCAAACAGTGAGTACTTGTCCATCTCCACTGGGTTTCTGCACAGTGCACCTCATTATCAGAATGTTTAGTTAGCACCAAAAGTCTCCTAAGGATCCAGCATCATTTCACAGATGAGACTACTAATAGCTCACAGATCCTACATAACACACAAAGCAGATCCCTGCTGCCACTATCCTTAATTTGTAAATACACACTGCTCTAAAATACAGGGAAATGCTAACTCTCACCAGGACAGCTGATTAAAACTAATGTGTATTTGAAATACTGAGACTAATCCAAAATTGCCAGTTAAATATATAGGCTTTAAGCCACTCCAACATGTAAGGATTCATGTACATTAATAAATAGCTGAAATATAAATTAGATATTATTTGGTGATATGTGCAGACAGTGAAGTTCACCTATCAAGGTTACAAGACCAAAGCAGTTTTCCCCAAGTAAGATGAGTAGAGAACATGACTCTTCCATTTGTGGCACTCCATAGAAGATGGTGGGGGGAATTCTCTGGTTCACGAGAACTCTCCTCTCTCAGAAAAGGATGTTCTTTTTTAAAAAAGACTTTGAGTTAGGATATGTGTTTAAAATATTATGGGAGAGTTTGGGGGAGTGGAAGGTAAATAACCTGTCATTGTATGCATGTATGAAATTCTCAAAAATAAATTTTTCAAAACGAGGACTTGAACGGAAAGGCTTGGGAGATGGCTCAGCTGATGAAGTGTTCATCACACAAGCATGAGGACCTTAATCCAATCACCAGAAACCACACAAAAAGCCAGCTGAGGACTTGAATTCAATCCCCATAACTCATGTTTCAAAACAATTCCAACTAAACAAAAATCAAGCAAGACAAAAAAAAAAGTCTGAATAACCTGTGTTTATAATCCCAGTCCTAGGAAGGTAAAGGTAGCCAGATTCCTGAATCTCGCTGTCCAGTTAGCCTAGTTTAATTCATTAATTCCAGATGAATGACTTTGTTTTATAACAAGGTGAAAAGAACCTGAATAACAACACTGTACCTACAAATACCTGTGTGTGCAAATTTGTGTGCACACATGCATGCGCGCACGTACACACACATACATACACACACAATTTAACAAGAAAACACTGTTGCGAATTAGGTCAGTATGATAAATAAACAAGAATTAGTAAATGCTATATTAACAACACAAAAAGTGTTAAAGTAAGAAAAAGAATTAATTATAGAAAATAGAGAAAATTATTTCACTGAAAGCAACTTTTGTGTGTTATACCTTGAAGAATGGATTGTTTCCTGTGCATTGAGGTAGATAAAATGTTCTCTATGTCACTTCAAATTCTATAATTTCATAAAATAGTAACAAAAATCTTGACCATTAAGTACCAACTGAAGAAACACTGCTATTACTAGAAATAATGAAAATCTTGAAATGTACTTGAGTTAAAAGTCAAAAATCTGAAACCCAGAAGTCCTTGGCTCACTGTCAGCTATTACGGTCAAAGAAGAGAACATTTAACATCTCAACTCTTTCTTTTCCATTTGTATTTCATGAGGATTTTGGATGGCAAGCAGTGTGATGGTTCTTTTCTCTTGCCAGCTTAACTGGACCTAGTGTCACCTGGAAGGAGGGAATTTTAGTTGAGGAATTTTCTCAATTAGATTGTCATGTAGCCATGTCCGTAAAAAATTGTCTCCATTTGTGTTGGAGGGCCCAGTCCAATGTGGGTGGCACTATCCCTAGGTAGGTAGGTCTGGGTTATATAAGAAAGTTAGCAAAACATGAGCCAAATACAAAGCCAGTGATCAACCTTCCTCCATGGCCTCTGTTCTAGGTTTCTTTTTTCTTTCTCTTTTATTTTTTTTCTTTTGGTTTCCTTCAAGACAGGGGTTCTCTGTAGCTCTGTACCTGTCCAGAATCTAGCTCTTGTAGACCAGGCTGGCCTCAAACTCACAGAGATCTGCCTGCCTCTGCCTCCCGAGTGCTGGGATTAAAGGCGTGCGCCACCACCGCCTGACTTGTTCTAGGTTTCTATCCTGAGTTTCTGCCTTTACTTCCTTCAGTGATGGACTGATACCTGGAAGTGGAAACTGAAATAAACCGTTTCCTTGCTCAAGTTGCAGAGTGTTCATCAAAGAAATGGGAGACAAACTAAGACAGGGTCTAAAGCCAACATGAAGTGTATACCAGAATTTGGGAATGGTACTAGGCTCAGGGA
Source organism: Dicrostonyx torquatus (assembly GCA_028555095.1). Lineage (NCBI taxonomy): Eukaryota > Metazoa > Chordata > Mammalia > Rodentia > Cricetidae > Dicrostonyx > Dicrostonyx torquatus. The sequence continues at coordinate 3,815,210 of JAQHUG010000145.1, read as the reverse complement.
CAGGAGGAAACCTTGGACAGAAGGATAGACTCTGACTGGTTTCTCTATATTGATCACCACGGCCCCATTTTCTTAATCTAAGTCTTTGTATTTGATGGCAACCTCAGATAACTCTCAGTTAACAACTTCTGTCCTTGCTCCTATTGTGCACCAGATTCTTCTTCCCAGCTTCATTTAAAAAGTGACAAGTTGGTGGCTTCAGCCATTTTCTTTCTGTTAGAACGGTCAACTGAGAGCTAGAAGAATATAAATGTCCTCATACCTGTTGTTCTCATGAGCACTATAGACCAGGAGAGAACATGGTAGAAGACCCTATGTGTGGAACCTATGTCTCCTTTGCCCTGTAAGAAAGACTTTCTAGTTCTCATTCTGCAGAAATTTTGCTACTACTGGATTACTGGACATAACTACGATCAGTACAGAGTCAGATTACATATTTAAATTCTCAATTTAATATTCAAAAATTTATCAGTTACATTTTTGTTACTGTGACCAAATATGTGAGAAGTGACATGAGGAAGTGAAGGTTTATTCTGGCTCATGGCTTGATTGTTTATTTTATTGTGGCAAAGACAACAGCAACAGGACCAAATGGCATCTTCAGTCAGGAAGCAGAGAGATTCATGTTGGTGCTGAGGTCATTGTCTCCCTTGGATTCAGTCAGAACTTGACCACCTACATTTATCTTGCATCTTCTCACTTTGGTCAACCCAACCTAGAAATTCCCTTACAGAAATACCCAGTAGTTTGTCTTGTAGGTGACTACACGTTCTGTCAAGTTAGAAATATTAATTTTCCCAGTAGTACTTTAGAATTATTACCACCTTTGTAGAAGATTCTATTGGAATGACATTATCAAAAGTCAGGAAGGTTACATTTCTTCGAAGAATTGGAGAAAGTAATGGATGAACAAAGTAATATTTGTTATTTGCACCTGCTATCACAGCATCTCTTTCTCAAAATCATTTTGGAGCAAGAACAGAAAATGTAGTCAAATTTAAAAGTGCTAATGGGAAGGAAAAATAAAGATAACTAAAACTAGGTCACAAAATTGTGAACAATCACCCATTTATATTTATTTTATAATATGGCATTTAAAGAAATGTATTCCTATATTTTTTTCTTTGGTGGTGTCAAGGCAGTAGTCACTGGTTTAGTCAGGGAAAATTCAGAAGTCTTCCACTGGGGTGATGCTCACTGGTGTAGATTTATGGGAAGGATGAAAAAAATTAATTAAATACCTACTTTATTTTAATACATTATTAATTATGAAATTTGCATTTTATATTTTTCTCAACATTGTTAACCAAAATCTGACAGACAGCTAAAAGGAGAAAGGCTTTCTTGGCCTCGTGTTATCAAAGGACCTACATCCATCTTGGTGTGGAAGGTGTGGCCATGGGAACTTGTCAGGCCATGGAAGAAAAAGAATGAGTTAGACACTCTTCACATGGGGGGAAACCAACCCAGAACAACACTTAGGTGTCATCCAGACTCACCCCCCCCCAGTGACCTACTTCTACAAGTTAGGCCAGAGGCCCAGAGTTTCCATAGCCCCCCTAATAGCATCACTACCTGGGAAATATGTCAAAGACTAATAGGAGGCACTTAATATTCAAATAATGACATCCCAGCACAATTTTCACAGTTTGACGTAGCAGATTTTGTTAGACAAAGGTATTTGTTGGTTTAGATTCAGTTTTGTGCTTCTTTCTCCTAGAGTAGTTTGGTCAAGTGGTTGCACTCAGAGGAAGAAGAGGACCTAGAGAGCACTCAGTGGCTACCTTGCTGCAAGTGAAATACCCAGCTGACACCAAGACTCAGGTTTCTGGCCGCATAGCCATGATTTACAGTCTGGCTTGGTTGTGGACTGATGGTCTCCTTAACTATTTCAGCATTATTAGAATGTAAGCTCGGTAGCAGTAGGGATCTTTTGTTAGAGGATAGCTTTGCACAATGTTAGTGGAAAACATTTTGAACAATGACTGGATAATCAGAAAGGAGAATGTTCCTCAGTTCCAGTTCATTCTCTCTGCCTACTCCCTACGTTGTGAACAAACTATTTAATCCTCATGACTCACGTTCTGGTACACAGCATGTGAATAGGTAAAATTTACCTTCCATATGCCTCTTAGTTCTTGGGTATGGCTCAGCTGACCTTTGATCTATTTCCATTTGTTTGCAAATATTTGATAAATTATTTGATGGCATTTTGTTACTTAATCATTACTGTGATGAAATACCTGACATGAAGTAATTTAAGATAGCAAAGGTTTATTTCGGCTCAGCATTGGAAGAAACAGTCCACCATGTCATGAACAATACGGTAGCAGGAGGAAGAGGCAACTGTTTGTATAGCATGTCCCATCACATGGCAAAAAGAGATGAAGGCTGGTTCTTAGCTTATTCCTTTAGCCAGCATAGCATTCTTCCTTATAATGCCCTTGTAGATTTTCTATATATCTCTTTAGCTAGCATAGCATTCTTCCTTATAATGCCCTTGTAGATTATGTATCCCTTTAGCTAACATAACATTCTTCCCTCTTCAATGCCCTTGTAGATTCTCTATAAATCTTTTATGTATCTCAATTTCAATCTCCCAAACTCCTTGCTTGCCCTTACAAGAAATCGTTGCCTAGCTTTATATCCACGGTCTCCTCCTACTTTCAGACTGTCAGCAGATCTCCCTTTCTGCGTAATTGTGGAAGCCCCCTTCTGTCTCATTTGACCCCGTCTGAAATTCCTTCACAGAGTCATAGTGCACCTTTGTGGATCTTTGCTCTCCGTAAGAACCAACCTATTACAGATTTAAATCTGATAAGATCACCTCGAATATTGCAAGGTTGTCAAAGCTTGCAACTTTAAAAATAGCCGACATTTATTGAGCTTTTACTATGTGCCAAGCATTGTGCTAAGCATTTTATGCACTGCATCACTTAACTTTTGTGCAACTTTATGAATAGGTTTGGTTGCTTTAGCCCAATAATTCAGACAAAGAAGATAAGGACAGAGGGACCAAAGCATTTGCCCAGGATTGTCTAACCGACATGCAGCACAGGAAAGGTTGATGTTGGGTTTCTCATCAAGGCCTGTGTTCTGAAGAAGCACACCAAACACCATTAATTACTCAGCCACAAGCAAAGAATTATAGCACAGTTTCACAATTCATTTATTAAATATTTGAACTGGGAAAATTCTCAGGCAAGCAATCTTTTAAATTACAGTATAGAACAGAAAAGAGGATGTTTGCGACTCAGAAATGTCTTTGATTTGGTGAGTTCCCAGAAGATCACTGCAACTCCAAACAGGCAAATGGGTTCCAATGAGGCAGAAATATCTTTTTGTTCCCTTCACGGCAAAATCATCTTGTCTTTTCTCATTTTTCATGCTATATTACATTCATATTTCAGGCATGAGAAAAGACAATGCAAAAGTATTTCTTTAAAATTCCCTCTCAGATCTCCCATAGAATAGCTTTGACCATTATGTTGCCATGTGATACATATATTTTTTTTTTCTGGCAGTAGTTTGCAGTTCCAATTAGTATCTTAAATAAACACAATAGTGCCTCACTGCTCAGCAATCTGCCAGACCACAGTCGAACTGGCAACTCCCCTTCAAGTCTTTTACTAGCCTCATGATATTCTAATTACCAATATAGTCTTGGGGGAAAAATAATTTTGCTGTATTTTCTTTCCATTGTAATCTTTTAAAAAATATTGCTCAGCATGAATAAGCTATGAAATAGATCAGAAAACAATAATTTCAACGATCCTATTTCAAAATGTGTTTCAGATTCTTCATGCTGAGAACATCACCCTCTGAGTCCTTAAAAATGCAGAAGTGTGGCTGGAGATATGACTCAGCTCTCAAGAGCACTAGTTTCAGAGGACCTGGGTTCAATTTCCAGCATCCACAAGACAGTTCACAAACCATCTATGACTCCTGTATTACCATGGGTACTGCACTTATGGCACTCAGACATACATGTAGGTAAAACTCTGATACACATTAAAAATGTAAGTTATTAAAAAATGCAGCCACGAGCCAAGCTTGGAGTTCACCTGCAGTGGTTCATAAATCTCCACACTGAGAAAGGCTTCAGTATCTGCACAGAGTTGTGACTCCTGTCTCCATTCGTGTGTATGCAGCTCTTAATTCCCCTGGCCTCCTAAGTGGATTTTTCTTCCTAAGTCAGGAAAAGGAAGAGAAGATGGTCAGTAGAAGGCAGACGTTGGAGGAACAGATTATGGCTGCCTCCGCTCCTGCAATTTACAGCTAAATTTCCTTCATATCAAATCACTCAAGCATTGTTGCTAAGTCTGTACACATGCTCGCTTTCTCTTTCAGCAAATAGGGCTTTCATGCCTCGTTCAGAGCGGCAACTACTTTCGTCAACAACCAGAGCAGCTCACTGCTGTGAAAATAACTTGGAGTAAAAACCAGCCAACCAAATAAAAAAAATGTATTTGTTCCACAAAATTGAAGAGGAAAGCAAAATACCTGGGGATACAGTATTCAAAGACAGATGGTAAGGAGGTTTGCAAAAAAATAAAATAATAATAATGCTGTAACTCTTATTGGAAATAGAGTTCCAGAGTTGAAATTCCTTCAGGTTGGAGGCCGTTCTGGCATCTTTTGAAATGAATACCTGTTGACTGGGCCGTTTGGGTGCTATTGAGCTTTGACAGTTTCATTGATTCAAGGAGCCTGTGAAAAGAAGAAACTAAATGTATCTGTTTTAGTTTGTGATCAGAAGTGTTGATGTTTCTGAAGCTTCCTGCTTCTTAGCTCCTATATACAGTTTGTAACTCACCATAGGGTCAAAATCCCTGTCTTGGTTGGCTGATTGCAAGGTCCTCTTGCTGAAGATAGAGGCTGAATGTAACATATACAACTTTTCTCCTATTTTGAGCAAAAATGCCCTAGAAACCCATAAAACCAGGTGTCTGAAAATTGAACATTAATGTGCTAAATGACAAAAATAAGTTGTTTTCAGTTAAAATAACTAGATCTGTAAAGTTACTGTGAAGTAGAGATGAAATTAGATGTCCTTGTTTATTAAAATCAAGAGTATCCTGAATTGAGGGCTATGAGGCTATTAAACATCCCTTATGTGCTGTTTGAATGTTCACATGACTTTGGCTAGGATAACTGCACATGTCTCAGTATTCACAGACACTACAAAATGTAGATTGAAACTCCTTACAAAGGGCTATGGGGATTGGTCTGTCAGTAAATGTTCTCCTTGCAAGGACAAGGACCTGAGGTTGATTCTCAGAGCCCATATAAACATACAGGGTTTGATGGTGTATATTTGTAATTCCAGAACTGGAAAGGTAGAGGGAGGAGAGGTTTTTTGGACAGAAAACCTACTTGATGATATCAAAGCCAATGAAAAGACATTACATTAAAGGAGATAGACAGTATTCTTGAGAATGACATTTGAGCTTGTCTTTCAGCCTTCTCATGTTCACAACTATGCTCACACAGGGGGAAGGACTATAAAGGTCTTTATATTAGTAGAATTTTGAGAACATCTAGCTTATCAGGTAATTCTAATAGACCACATCCTTATGATTTACAGACCTGAAAATCTAACATACACAAACAGCCTCCCTTAGTGCAAAGCATAGTAACATGCAGGTTAACGGGGAAGACAGTTCCTTAAAAATTTATTTTTATTTGTTCTGTTCTATTGAATAGTCACATTGTTGGTTCTTTCCACAAGTTACTTCAGAAGAACACTCCTCAATATGAAATGATGTATATTAGAAGTCCTGCAGTACACAGATTTTAAGACTCAGAGCACATTTCCTTTAGAGTTAGTACCATCAGACTAATTAGTTACTTACGCTGCAGTGTCTGTCTAAGAAATAAAGTTGCAGGGCTTTTAAGTTAATGTACAGGATTTCACTGGAAAATACGTGCTGGTTGCTCCTGGGGAAGTATGTTGTTTCTTATAATCTGACCTTAGTCTAATTTAACCCAAAGTGTCCTTTCAAAGCATTTCTCACTTTGCTTAAGGATTCAATCCCTATAAGGAAGTTAGTTTATCTGAACTCACTTTTATTTATAAACTCCACCAGTATAGATTCAATAGAAGAAACAGACACACATTGTGGCGAACCCCCTGACCAGCAGGGAAGAACGACCACCAGTCGAGGATTCTTCTCAAATCACGCCTTATTGGAGTCTCTTGATTGAAGGGAGAGCAAGAAGCTGCTTATATAGGGAATAAGGACACGGGTCGTGCCTGGATTGGCTACTTGCTTATCTTGCGATGCCCCCAGCCACGGGATTGGCTATGATCACCATGCGTCACTGCATATGCGAGAGGCTCTGCCTAGAGCCTTGCCTAGTATGGAGTTGTTTTCTTTGGCACTGCAGGAACCCGGTGCCATCTTGTAATGGCGGCTGCAAATTGGCTCCCTACAACACATTTTATGAAAACATAATAGGTAACTAGATGCATGGATATATAATGACAGATGGTAGAGATGTTGGATAAATAGATACATACATACATAGAAACATAGATAGATACATAGATAAATATTTCAGAGATATGATCTTTTACAATACATGTTTAATTTAATTTCCAAGAACTCTCTCTAAAGCTCTTGTCCTGTGTCTATTGATGGAATATCATGTAATAGCCATAAAACTTTTTCCTTGCATTGGCGAAGGCAACTCTGTATCTAGAGTGAGTGGTTACTTTAGTAAGAAATAAATTGTACCCCTATTGTGTTAAGAGTGGGTGATTGTAAATAATATGGCATAATACCCTATGGAAACAATGTCCTATCAAGAGTTCTATAGCTCTATGTTGGGCTTAGCATCTGTTTATTCCTCTACTTGGTAACACAGGACAAGTGTAGCCAGATCAGCCTTGAAAAGAAGTCCACAAAGTCAAGTTCACATAGTACCAACATTTCTACCATCGGGGTCATTTGCTCATGAGTGCTCTGGATAACAACAGAAATGACTGGAGAACTGAGTTAATTCTGCCAGCAGGATAGTTTCTTCTAACCTGTTATTGTGAAAACCATTCCCTACTGAGGTCATCCTTTGTTGAGTATTCACAAAGGACACAAAGTTTCAACCTCTGCTTGTTTTTTTGTTTGTTTGTTTGTTTTGTTTTTTTGTTTTTTTCGAGACAGGGTTTCTCTGTGGCTTTGGAGACTGTCCTGGAACTAGCTCTTGTAGACCAGGCTGGTCTCGAACTCACAAAGATCCGCCTGCCTCTGCCTCCTGAGTGCTGGGATTAAAGGCATGCGCCACCACCGCCCAGCTCCTTTGCTTGTTTATAAAAGTCAGCCATTTACATAGTCCCCATATCTGTGTTGACCCGAGGTTTCTGTCCTGCCTAGTTCTGCAGCTGTTCAGTCCCAAAGAAAAATACAGAGGTCTACATTAATTATAAACTGATTGGCCTATTAGCTCAGGCTTCTTATTAATTAATTCTTACATCTTACATTAACACATTATTCTTGTCTATGTTAGCCTCGTGGCTTGGTACCTTTTTCGACGAGGTAGTCACATCTTGCTTGCTCTGTTCCTGGCTTCCTCATTCTCTCTGGGTGACGACTGCAGACTAAATCTTTCCTCCTTCCCAGGATTCTCCTGTTCTCCTTACCCCACCTGTACTTCCTGCCTGATTGCCCTGCCTATATTTCCTGTCTGGCTATTGGCCAGTCAGCATTTTATTAAAATATAATTGACAGGGTACAGACCATTGTCCCACAGCAGATCTGCTAACAACTAGGTTTCTAAATATGTTCCCCTGCCATCACTAACCATCCACACCAACTAAAAGTCCAGTTCATCAATTGCTATAACCTCATGTATGTTAACTTTTCACGCAGGGAAAATGGACAACCATTGTTAATACTGCAGTTCCAAATGGCGGGAGAACTCTTTGTCACCTACAGCCCTTCCATATCCTCCAAGTGGGGTGGTAATAACGTAACTGAGGGACAATATATGAAACACGCAAGAATTTTCTTCCTCCATCAGATGGTTATTCAGAACTCCCTCTGAGGGTACAGATGCATACAGTAAGAAAGGTAAGAAATGCCGAAAGAAGGGAAAATGAATGGTCTTCCGTAGGGAAGAGCACACCAGCTGGTTACCCAATATTAAATGATCAGCCTTGAAAATGCACATATAAGTAACTTTGCACTGACTGAGCAGGGATTGTATTTATGTATCAGAAAGGGAGAGGCCATGAACTTAAGAGTACAAGAAGGTAAAATTTACAGAAACAAAAGAGAAAGAGGAAATGATGCAATTATGTTATAATCACAAAGAATAAAATGAGTTTAAAGAAAAAGGAAGAAGGTAATAGGATGTGAAGATGAATATTCTGTTTGGGCCATTTTCTCATGTAGTCTATTTTGTTTTCAGTACCTGGTTATGATCTTATATATATGGTTTTCACCCGATAATGGGGTATTATCATTTTATCCAACTTTATACTTGGTGGCTGAGGATCATACTTAGTTCATGATAGAGAACTCAGAAGTTCAGTTAATATGATAATCTGATGGTCAATAATTAAAGATTATCATAGATTATACACTTGAACAAGCCAGAAAGTCTTTGGTTCTTTTGTTTTGTGTTTTTAATTTTGTTTGTTTTGTTTTCATCTTTAAAGAGAAGTTAGGCTGTTGCACTCATGATCTTGCATCAGCTATAGGTACATGCATGAAATCTACACAAGATCAATCTACTCAAAATTCCAGCGTGGGTGGTTCATGAAGACCCACCCACTCCCAATTGAAAATTTTTGGGCAGTTGGTAGCTTCCATAGGAGGGAAAATCATTCTTTTGGGATGATGTGGTTCCTGGTAGTTTGTACATGCTCCTGTGGATGCTTCACATCCATATACAAATGGGCAGCACTGATTAAACTGATGGATTATGAAAAGATAAGAAAGAAGGTGTGCTGGGTGAGTGGAAGATTTGGAGAATGGAAATGCAATGATCATATTTTACTGCATTTGTTAAATGCTTAACACATTTGAAAAAATATTAATAATTTAAAAATGAAAATATGAGATTGGCATAAAAATAGCCACAGATACAGGATGTCATGGGTTTATTTCAACATCCTAAGCATAAAATCTGTGGGAGGTTTTGAAAGAGGGTTTGAATAACATCTCTATTTCCCACTGACACTTCTACTATATTTTTAAGGGTGTATAATCTAAGCAACAGTGAGATGCCACAGCAGGCTCAACCTGTCTCAAAATATTTTCCTGTTCTGAAAAAGATTCAAAACTGGTAGGTTTTTTTTTTCTTTTTGAGCATTCAAGAGTCAGAGAGGCACACTCAATTCAAGTATATGTCATTCCTAATCCAAAGGGTTTCACTAAGAGATGTGCAAATTTCTTAGTAACCTTAAACAATTATGTTTCCTTCATTTTATATGGAGACTGAGTGTTTCTTATTCTCTGAGATGCCCACTGCCTTTAGGGATCCAATTATAAATAACAGCTGCCATAATATTTTTCAACCTATAGAGAAGTCCACAAATCTATTATCAAGTTGTTTCTTACACAAATTAGTAGACCACATTCTATGTACCTCTGTGGTTCATAGGGTACATTAAATGAGAAAAATGCAAATCAATCTAACCCTTTGGGTGCCCTTCTCTATACCAACCTCTGCCAATATCTAGCATTTTAACTTTTTTGCTTTGGGATATTTTGAATCTATGTATCAATCAGCCCTGTAAAACCAATTATAGCCATTTCCAGGTATTATAATATTAAATCTGCAGTCTTTAATTAGTTGGACTCTGGCAGTATATGAGGTCTAATATAACTAACTATCCCTTTAACTCTGTTCTCACATCCTCAAGATACTTTCTACAGTCCAGGTTTCTTCAAAATAAAAAGGTCAAATGTGTGTCTTCATGATTACTGTACCTATTTCAGGTCACAATGTGTACCTTTCCTTTTGTTCTTGTTGGGTCTTGAGTCTGGTTATACATATAGGAAGGCTACAAGAGCGAACTGGAGTATGGATATTGCACAGCAATACTTTGAAAGGTAAAGCCATCGCTGTTTCTATGGAAAAAGAGAAAGTGAAATAATCAAACAGGAGTGACAAAGAAAATCAGGAAGTTTTTGTTTTGCTTTTTGGATATTACTTATCATAATTCACCACATATCTCATGTCAGTATTCAAGAATTCTTTCCTTCTTAAAAATTGTGGAACCATGGAAAAAAACTCAATAGTGTTGGGGAATTTCATTTATAGAATAGTTTACCTATCTGTACCATTTATCTTTAGATTTGTTCTTTAGGAAATCATGGCCCAACCATGACAGGTAAATGGATTTCTCTCAGAACAGTCATTAAGTTTTCAAATCTTTTATACAGACCTTATGGTGGGAATTTAAGTCACTAAGCTTATTTTCATGATTCATTTTTTTAGCATCATTAAAAGCAGCCAGGAAACACTATTACACTATATATTTTCACTAACTTATTTTGAAGCTTTGGATACCTAATCCTGCCTTGCCTTCCACATCTTGATATCACAGGTCATAGATCAAAGAACAATATTTTTCATGAATGTCATGGGTTACCAGTGTTATTTTTGACATGGAATACATTAACATCATAATACAAAAGACTTTAAGCTTAACCACACAAGAAAACTATTTCAACAGCCCTGAACTAATATAAAGAACTAATATTTGAGATTTTGTTGCTCAGAACTTACCCCAATTTCATTACTAAGAAGTACTATTCCTCAGAATTTAACAGGAGAAATAAAATCATCAGGAGATACATAGATATTATATTTATTGATGAG
>JAQHUG010000145.1:3740318-3797692 GCA_028555095.1 Dicrostonyx torquatus | reverse complement strand
AACACACACAGTAAGAGGCTTAAGGCCATATCATTTTTTGCTAAATACAACATTTTGTAAAACATTATACCAATACTTAAAAGATAAATTAATCATGAAATACGGTCTGGTTATAAAACTTTGTGGGGCACATGTAAGGCCTTGGGTTCAAACCTCAGGATTGACAATAAAAGAGAGAGAGAGACAGAGAAAAAAAGAAGAAAGATATTTTTGTTCTTTAACTATATTTATGATTTTCATTTCCATTATAAGTTATAGGAAATTAGGTTTATGTGACTAGTATCTTTACAAATAACATTAATATAAAAGAATTAGAAAAGGTTAAAACTTTAAAACCATTTTTTATATTTGGTAGGTAAGCATGATTGACACTGTCTTAGTTATTAATCTTTCTCTTACAAGTATACTTGCTGGTTCCATTTCTTTTCTCCTTACATTCACTTGAAATTATTTTTCTCCAACTCCAAGAGAAATAACTACTTCCTGCTGAGTTACTTTCATGCTAAGCACATCGTCTTGGCAATAGTTGGAGCTGAGGAGCTGTATGAGCTCTTTCTCTGGTACCACAGCAAAGATTGGTTTCACAGACCATCCCAACCCTGCAGCTGGGTATAGTAAGGAGGAGAAAATTAAAGACGTGAGTAACAGAACGACATCAGGAGGAAGAGATATCCCAGAAGTCCATAGCGCTGACATGCAGTCAGGTGTGATGAGCTTGAGGAAACGTCTTTAGATGAAGTAAGACCTGAAGGGTAGTTTTGAGTTGGCTGTGATGAAAAAAAAATAAGGCATTCTGTAAGATAAAAAATAACGATTTTGAAAGAAGCTGTAAGCCTAAAGCAGACACCGTGCAGCTAGATATGTGAGAGGAAAAAGGAAGAAAAGATCACTAAAGGCAGAGCCATGAGTGCCCCATATCCTGAAACAACAGGGAAACTTGAAGGTTGCTGAGTATGAAGAGGCCTGACCAAGCTAACCTGTTACAAAAAAACACTGGGGACACCTACACAATATAACAGGAAAGGAAACAATGGTGACAGAAGGGCCTCTTCATAGGAAGGAAATGATTAGGGAATTCACAAGACATGCATAATGGCCTTACAAGGGAATAGACAGATCAAGAGGTTCTAAGGTGGTAGATCTGACAAGCTTTAGTGCAGTAACAAGATGTCAAAACAATGATTTCCTACATTCTCTTAGGCAACTGATTGGATAGTAATGTCAATCACCAAGATAAGAAACAAATGAGGAGGAGTAACTTTTTCACATAATAGGCCCCAAATTAGTTTTTTTTCTTTTTAAAATAGCCATTTCAGAAATGAACTCAGAAGAATGAACCAGCTTTATGATGTCAAACTATTTGCTAAGAGGGATGAAGTCTATGGGATAGTATGGCAACTCACCCAAACCTTCTGCTGGTGGCAGATGCTATAAGATGCTTTCCAGACACCCATCAAGATAGATGAAACTATTTTCTCAGCTTCCAAAAGTGATGTCAGCTGACAATTTCATCTGGAAACAACCTGTGGAAGTGATTCTCATGATGAAATCCTTGGATAGTGGTATCAGCATCGTTCACTAGTCCTATCATAGCTTGGTATAGGAGAGTCCTTCTGTATTTCTGTTGCTTTCATTGGTTGAATAAAGATACTGCTTTGGCCTTTTGGTAGGGCAGCCCTTAGGTGGGCAGAGTAGACAGAACAGAATTCTGGGAAGAAAGGAAGCGTGAGAGACGCCATGTTTCCCCGGCCTGAGACGGATGTAGGTTAGGATCTTTCCCGGTAAGCCACCACCCCATGGTGATACACAGATTACTAGATATGCGTTAAAAGGATATGTGAGAGTTAGCCAAGAAGAGGCTAAAACTAATGAGCCAGGCAGAGTTTAAATGAATACAGTTTGTGTGTAATTATTTTGGGTATAAGTGAGCCGGGACCAAAAGCAGGCCTGCGGCTGGGAGCCAGGAGCCAGGAGCCAGGGAACGCAGCCCCCACAGCCTGCTCCTCCTCATGCAACAATAGCTCAATTAGATTTGCTGGCAAGGTAACCTAGGCTTTATGAAGTACTCCTGAAGGTCAGTTGTGATATATGCTCAATTTGAAAATCAGTGGCCTCAACTAATAACAACAACCTTGACCATATCCTGTCTTTTTCATCTTTTCATCCAAACCTATAATAACCTGAAAGGACTCAGTTTGAGAACCGCTTATGGGCCAGCCAAGGCATTTTTGACGATTGTATGACAGACTAACTTCTCAGTTTTGCCTGCTTTTTTCTTTATAGATATTTGCCTGAGAACTAATCCCTGTCTCAGATTTTTGCCTTAGGTGACTTTTATATTGATAAGATAACAAACCAGAACCATGCTAGGTTTGTTGCTAGAGCTGCGGGAGTCATGTTCGAGAGTGAAGCTGCAGAGCCAAGCATGAGGTAGAAGACTGAACTAGGCTAAGGGCAGGAAAGAAGCGCATAGAGAAGGCAGATGCCATAGGGAGCATTGGAGGGTGATCACGCATCAGTCTCCTGGCAATGAGAACTCACACATGGACTCCTGATAAAGGCAGTAGTGAGATTGCTCCATTCACTGGTAGTACGCAGGATTGATGTAACCACGCAGAGAACTAGCTATACCAGAGGATGTAATATAGCACATGTCTGAGAAATATGGGATGACTCAGAGGAAGGTGAAATTATTTGGTAATTGATGGTGAAAGCTGATACTTTTGGAAAAGTAATAAAACACTAAGAGTAGTTAATCAGCAACTTTATGGTAAATATCAACGCATAATGTCCACTTTGGCAATATAAACAGATACATATATTTCAGAACCTGATGTCAAAAAAATGATTAAAAGCAAAACACAAAATTTAATATTTTAAGTGCTAGAACTTCAAAGAAGGTTGAATTCTCTTTTAGATTTATTTTGTGTGTGTGAGTATATGTTTGATTAGCATACTATTCCAGAAATAAAGATGAATATGTTTGTATCTTTCCACAATCTTAGAAAGTGTCAAACCCAAAATTGGAGGAAAATGAAATATACAGTCCCTCTATGAGTTTCAGGGCAATCCCTAGAACAAAGGCCTGACTTCTTATAACCTTTTACGGGAAGTTTCATACTACATAATACAGTTAGTTCAACAGGGAGCATGTGACAAAGTGCATGGAGGAACTGTTGCTGGTTAGGATCATATTCAAGACCACAGAACAGACAGCTTCTTAACTTGATGTGCCAGAAAGAACTACCGAAATGTATGGTTCAATGTATGTCATAAGATGTGGCTTAAAGGTACAATCCTGTGTCTTGACTTAGCCCCTTGGGGAAAGTGAACACTTTAGGGGATAGGTCCACACTATGTCAGAACAAGATCAGAACAGTTATGGCAGAAAATAGAAGAAAGCAGAACACTCAATGAGGGGGCAAACAGGAGGCAATGCAGCCCAAAAGTCTGCCCACCATCTGAGACATTCCATTTACCCAAGCAACAAGGACAGATCTGGTGATAAGGCCATTCGCATCACGTGTAGTTTATTGGGTGTGTTACCTCCAAGTCAGGGCTGAAAGTAATGGCACGGAGAGCTGACTTCAATAGCAATACAAAGAAAGAATCTTAAAATGATAAATGTGGAGTACTTTGGTTCCCTAGGCTGAATGTTGACAGCTGTTGGCACTCCTATCTTTGCCAATATATACTATATAGACATTTGGTTAATTAAACTGTCATAATATTTATGTAGATGCCATCAAGAGTATCCAACCTGTGGCCTGCCAAATTCACTGAGGATAGCCCAACACAAAACTGTAAAATTAATTAAGATACTATAATGTTTCTGTAAGGTTTTGGTTCATTTTTGTTGTTGTTGTTATTTTGTAATTGACCCGCATGGTTCTTCAGTGTGATCTTTGTAGATAATGATGTCATGTTGTGCTGTCTAAAGTCTGGACATAGCTGATTAATGAGCATCTGCACATTCAGCTGCTAAAATCCCATTGTCCCACAACTAAAGGCACAGCATCAAATAGAAGCCCACCAAGCTGGTTTTGATGGACAAAGTTAGGCTGTGCTTGTCATTTAACATGCTGTTGTTTTGAAAAAGCTTGTCTTTTAAGTTCATTGAAAAATTGTAAATATTAGGCCACGTGTGGTCGTGCACGCCTTTAATGCTACCACTCAGGAGGTAGAGGGAGGCAGATCTGTGTGAGTTTCAGGGCTGTCTGATCTACATAGTGAACTACAGACAAGCCAAGACTACATAGTGAAAGTGTGTCTCAAAATTAGTAAAAATAAGTATATATATAAATAAATAAATCATATAAAATAAAAAGCAAAATTATACTTAATTATTGACTCTTACAAGATATGACACATACTGATACATATTAACTTTATTTTAAATATATACAACTAACATTTCTTTTGTAGTGTGATACTTTAGATATTTCACAATATTTTTTATACAAATTTACATATTTTATAATATTTACTTGAAGAACAGCATGGAGGTAATGGTGTGGAGTGAAAAACAGGACAACAGGTGGAATGAAAGGCGTAGGCTATATTTCCCTGGTTACAATCCACACTGAGAATATCTAGTGTATAAACAATGTGCAATTATACTCCTTGCTTATATTAATTCATAGTCCAAGACTTCTGCATCTTTAAGAGGTTTCCATTTATATTCGAGGATCCTTTTGAATCTAAAAATACTTTATATTTTCAGTAAAACATGTATTTAAATCCCTTCATTTGCTGACCTAATATTGAAAATCACTGTATACAATGAAAACACATCTTTTTTTTTAAAAAAAACTTTATTTATTCATGTACTTCATATATACACCAGAAGAAGGAATCTGATCTCATTACAGATGGTTGGGAGCCACCATGTGGTTGCTGGGAATTGAACTCAAGACCTCTGGAAGAGTAGTCAAGTGCTCTAAACCACTGAGCCATCTCTCCAGCCCATGAAAACACATCTTAATAATTCTTCCAACTCAAACAGACCCTGGCCAAATACTCCCCAAAGTGTGAAACAGCAAAGACAATAGATGAAAACGAATCATCGATGCTGTCTGAAATTTTAGCTTAATATTTTTGCAGTTGCTCAAATATTAATAACACAAGTTGTGATCTTTTTAACATATGAAATCTATGTAAGCCTATACAATCAAAAGAAGCTAAAGAGATATTGGCCACACATTATAAGACACACTTCCAGCATGACAGGAAAAGACACAAGGCTGGAATAAGATGCACAACTATCACTTCTACGTACTCCGAGAAACTACGTCCTAGTTGATCACAGTGAACAGGACTCTACATTTTATGGCTATTTTGACCATGTACATGCTTTTTAAATTTTTATATCAGCTAGTTAAACCTGAGCTGAAAGTGTTGAACAAGTAAATCGGAACAGTGGCTCCCAGAGATTTGACTACGCACTGCAAACTAGAACTCAGTTAAAAGCTGGGACTGTTGCAGTACCATGGGACAGTTTTCAAAGGCTGTCAACAAACATCAGATCTTTAATTAGAAAGTGATTATTTTTGTTTGTTTTCTTTTTTTTTTCTTTTTTTTTTTGGTTTTTCGAGACAGGGTTTCTCTGTAGCTTTGGAGCCTGTCCTGGAACTCACCCTATAGACCAGGCTGGCCTTGAACTCACAGAGATCTGCCTGTCTGTGCCTCTCGAGTGTTGGCCACCACCGCCCAGCTAGGTTTTTTTTTCAAAGTATGAAATAAGGAGAAAGAAATGGCCCAAGCTCCTTGAAGTTATTAAAATTTTGGTGAGTTTTCTACTCTTGTTAAAGAAAATGTACAAGGCATGAGAACATGCTTTTCCCTATAGAAGTTAAAATAGTACTTACCTCAACTGGAATTATTTTTCCCTCACTAGAATTGAAATGTGACTCATATTTTAATTTGTACAATGGGAATTTTAAAAGTAGTTACCTACTTTTAGGTACTAGATACACTACCTATTTCTGGCAGGAAATAGGATACACCAAATGTAGATTGTATACCTAGTGCTTAATAAGAATATAAACATGTATTATTATTATTTTATCAAATATTATCACATATTTTTATTTTCTCAAATGAGCAAGTATAGTGCTTCTACTGAATTTCATTTTTTAGGCTAACTAGGCTTTTGTGGACTTGAAATTTAATTGCCTTTTACAATGCAAAGGTGCTAGAAAATCACATTTCCTGTTCCGAGCCACCAATTTATAACAGTACAGCAGTTGGGGCAAATGTACACATTTATAAAGGACAGTCTGAATCAGACAGAGTGATCAGAACCAAAGAGTCAATTATATCTCTCCTGTTTATATTAGGCTTCTCTTCGGAGAGTGACTCAGGTGACACGATGTCCCCATTTCTTTTCCCTCTCTACCTATTTGATAAACCAAGATGCCAAGTGTTAAGAGGTCACCCTGACTGCACAGTCAGGCACTAGGGTATTCCTTTCCTGACAGAACATGTTAAAGATTCTGTTATCACATACAAAGAAAGATGGAGCCCAGGGATTATTAAGTAAAATCTCACCCACAGTTAGATATGCTCATGAGATCACCCTGTCTGTCATCATTGGAGGGCTTAGACAGAAAAAGCATTCGTGGAAGAACACTGGTGGCAATTTCAGTGGTTTGGTGAAAGATATAACTAGCTTTGGTTATAGTGGCAGATAGGGAATTAGGGGGAAATTATGAGATTTTGTTTCAGAAGGCAACTCAAATCTAGGCCACCATTGTAGCATCTCTGACTGCATTTGCACAGTTGTAAGATGGACAAAAATTACAATTGCCACTTGTAGTAACTATTGGGTAAGTGAACCCTTACAAACAACGTAGTAGTATGGTCACATTCAGGCTGTCTCACACCCCGCCTTTCCCTGTGTGGGCTTCCAGAAGAATTAATAAAAGGCTTAGAACTACACTTATCATAGGATAAAATCTCACTCATATTGTTGGTGGTAGTGGTTGTTAAGATAAACTTAAAGTACAGTTCTGTAATTATTTGACTTCATCATTAAAAAAATAAAACTAATAACTACAGAAGGCTAGCACCAGTGTGAGCACCTGCTTATTTATGGAACTGTTTTAATCAGAACCTTCCATAGCACAAACAGGAATGACAGATTAGCAGAAGGAAAAGTTACTGTCTTTTTAACGTTTCATATCTTTAAGTGATTATTCCCCTCACCCACCCCCACACACACCAGGTATTAAAATGCATGTAATTAAATCAAAGCTTGGGAGAAAGCTAGAAAGAATTGAAATTAGTTGCTAATAAATCAAGTGATCTCAGAAAGCATTCTATAGTGTTTGTGCCCTTGCACAAAAAAATACACCCAAAGCATGCTTGTGAGACTGATTTGTTGCAGGGCATGAAAGGGAGGTAGGGACCCCCACAATTCCATTTAGATGGATAGATGAGTCATCTGTTCTTGCTTGAAATTCATAACACCTGAGAGGCTAACTGGAAACCTCACGCTCATGAAAACCATTGTCTTTGTTAGGGTTTCTATTGCTCTGAAGAGACATTATGACTACAGCAACTCTTTAAAAGGAAACCATTTAACTGTGTGTAGCTTAGAGTTTTGTACGTTTAGTCAAGTATTGGCTAGGTAGTGTGGTGCTGGAGAGGGAGCTGAGAGGTCTTCATCTTGAACCACAGGCAACAGAAAGCAAACTGTGACACTGGGTGTAGCTTGAGCATAGAGGACCTCAAAGCTCACCCTCATAGCATGCACAGTTCCTCCAATAAGGCCACACCTACTTCAACAATCAGGTCTTCTAACAGTGTCACTCCCTTTGGGGGCCATTTTCTTTCAAACCAACACATTCCACTCCCTGACCGCCAAAAGTTAGTAGCCATATTATAATGCAAAAATGCATTCAGTCCACCTTCAAAAGTCCCCATAGTCTATAACAGTCTCAAACCTATTTAAAAATCTAAAATTCAGTCTCTTCTGAGATTCATGGAATCTCTTAACTGTAATCCCCTGTAAAATCAAAATCAAAAAACAGATCACAGGCTTCCAACATATAATGGCTCAGGACATACATTACCATTCCAAAACGGAGGAAAGGGAGCATGGTGAGGAAATGTCGGACCAAAGCAAGAATAAAAACCAGCTGGGCAAACTCCAAGCTCTGCGTCTCCATGTCTGATGTCAATACACTCTACACATCTCCAGCTCTTTCCAGCTTTGTTGACTGCAACACACTTCTTTCTATTGGGCTGGTTCTACTCCCTGTTAGCTGCTCTCCTTGGCCGTCATCTCAGGACTCTGGCATCTCTAACACCATGGGGTCTTCAAGGCAATCCAGGCTTCAGCTTCACAGCTTCATACAAATGACCTCTCTAGACTTCCATTCAAGGACACCCTGACACACACCTGGCCTCAGCATCTTTCCTTAATCATGGAGGCAAATTCCATAACCACTTTCTTTTCTCCTTAACTCTAAAGCCAGAACCATGTGGCCAAAGTTGCCAAGTGCTTGCTGGGGCTGTAACATGGTCCCCTCATTCAATTACATCTTAATCAGATTTCTGTTTTTGATAGTTTCCTTCACTGCTTAAGCTTGGTTGTTCTGAAACTGAGTCTGTAGACCAGGCTAACCTCAAACTCAGAGATCCATCTTCCTCTGCCTTTTTCATGCTGGGTTTAAAGGCATGCACCTCCACACCTGGCTCTCAGCTTTTCTTTATTTCCTTTCCACAAGTTGGAAACTTAGCTAGGTGGGATCTTGCCACCCATCTAAGATAAAGGGAATAGGGTCGCTATTCCCTTTATCCCATTGTTCAAATACATACACAAAGAACAAAAAATAGCCAACCAAATACAACATTTCTTGGTGAGCCAGAAGAAGGCTTTCTGAATATGACTAAGATAATGAATGGTGCATACTAACTAGAAAGCAGGGTTTGACACTTGAAGGTTACTCTAGCCAAGCCTCAGCACAAACACATAAAGTCTGCCCAAACTGACATTCCCAAGAGAAGAAAACCTTAGTACAAGGAAATTCTCTCTTTCTCTCTCTCCCCTCACCTTCCAAATCAGTGTGTGAGACTCACTGAACTTTGGACTTACCATATGGGGTACAATGAAGGATGATAAGTGTTAGATATTGCTGTGTGGATTGCCTAGCCCATCCAGAAAGACTAAAATGGAGTTAAGTTAATAATGTTTTGTACTCAAGGCTCCTCCACTGCTGGCATGTCTGTAACTGTGTCTCCTGTGGGGCTCAATTGTGCTTGCTGAATCTCTTTCTTCTTTCAACACAGCATGAATTCTGAATTGTTTCATTTGTGTTCTGTTGCATAATCAGAATTCAAAAAAATGATAAACCGATGAGTATTTAGATTTTAAGCAGCCATTTACTGAAAAAAATAACAGTGCTTATAGAAAATGGTAAGTACCTAATTCATCACTTCATAGCCCAAATTATATACAAATTTACTTACTCTCTGCATAGCTTCCACTTTTCAAAGGACCTACATGATGAGTCAAACACAGTATGAACATTTTTTTGGAGAATGACTTACTATGCCATTAAAAAGCTTAGTAAGTTTCATATCCAGACACTTAAAGAAGGTGGAATTATAGGATTTGCAATTATGAGGAGTCTTAGAGCACAAGCATCCCAGAGTATTTTGCAGAAGGAAGAAAAAAGAGAGGCTCCTTTGGGAAAAGGGGTAGCATTCACTGAACCATAAGACTAGAGATTTGAAGACAGTCAGGGCCAGATTCAGTAAGCTATAACTTCATCATTCAGTGCAGGGCAGGCAGGGCTGGCAGGGCAGGCAGGGCAGGCAGGGCAGGCAGGGCAGGTGACTTAGTAGAGGAGAGCCTGTTGTGTCAAATATGCAAGTGTAAGAATGGTATTGCATAATGTCACCACTATCTGACATTGACAAGGTACATAGGGAGCCCTCAGTGTAAGTCATTTGTCCTCTTTTCCTTGTCTATACCTCTAATCAAAAATGGGAAGGATCATAGAGGCTTTTGATCCTTTGCGTGTCAAAACGGGCTGAGCTGTGGCTTTTCTCTGCATTTCTTTCTTTTGTTGTTGCTGTTTTGAGAAAGTATCTGGAACTCACTGTGTAGACCAAGCTGGTGAGGAACTTGCAACAATCCTCCTGCCTCTGACTCCCATGGGTCAGGATTGATTGCAGACTTGTGCTACTACACCCAGCTAACTCAAAGACATTTTTGTCACAGGAACCAAAGGTCCCAGGGGTCTCCTGGCTGACTCAGTGGAAAGAAGGAACAGAGAACAGAAGACAGCCCTCTGATAGAACTGCAGCCTGTGAGTGCTGAAGGTTGTTGCCTTGTTCCCCAGGAATCCTATTGTTAGTTGACTCTGGGTATCCATCTGTGTAATCAGATTGTAGATACCCCTACAACACTAAAATTTTCAGATTCTGAAATTCCTTTTCCATAATGGCATAGTACTTACTTAAGGCCCTATAAACACGTTTCTGCATACTTTATATTATCTCTCAGTTCCTGATAATTGTTAATACAGTATAAATATCGCGTAAATAATTGAAACATTGTGTTGTTCAGTTGATAATAATATAAAAACAGCCTACATAGTCAATGCAAATACATTTTTTTTTCTAAATATTTCTTGCTATGTAATTGGTTGACTCCACAGAGGGCTAAGAGTAATTCAAAAGGAGTGAATACTTTAACTTCACTAGGAAGGCCAGCAACATCCTCAGTTTTGACACTATTCAGTAACAGGTATCAAAATCTTCATGTACAATGGTCTTACATCAAAATATTCTAGAAACAACTAGTAGCCAAAATTTGTTGAATGCCTACCAGGAATGAAACACAAGAACTGTGGCTTGTGAAATAGATATTGTTACCCAAATTCACAGATATGGACTAAGGGCAGCTAAAGACATTGCCCAGAGAATTAGAGTCCTGTCGATGGCAGAATTTAAAGATGGACATATCTCTCTTTGGAGTTTAAGCTGACTCCTCTGCACTGAGTCTCCCAGAATTTCCCTCTAATATATGCTGCATAAACCTGCTCAAATGAAGGCCGCAGTATGAGAAGTCAGGGTAACAGAAATCTGGTCATTGGTAGTGGCCGCTGTGATTAATGACATATTCTATAACCCTACAATTCACCACATAGGTACGACTTCAGTGAGAATATTGTAGACAAGGTGACAATGAGAACCCTGTAGACAAGGATGAACTGAACAATGAACAAGGCTACAGAAGTAGCTCAATATTATGTTTCATAGATGAATACTTTCTGATTCATGTTTTAGATGCACATGTATATGTATGCATGCATGTTTGTGTATTTATCTGTGCACCAGTACATGTGTGTGCAGGTGATCATGCACTATAAATATGGAAGCCAGAGGTCAACTTCGAGTATCGTGACTAGGCATGAGTCATCTTATTTCTTTATTTTGGTCTGTAGCTTGAAAATGAGTCTAGGCTGGCTGGACAGCAAGCCCTAGGAAATCTCCTGTCACTGTCCCTCCAGAATTTGGATAAAAAACACAGGTCACCATATCTGACTTTCTGAGTTCTAGGGGGTCGATTGAACTTAGGGGCTCGTTCTTACATCACAAGCACTTTACTGACTAAACTATCCCTTTAATCTATCTTTTAAATTCAGAATCTAGAATGACATCACTACTAAAAGCTATTATTAGTTTTTCCTTTCATTATCATATACCTTTATTAAAGAGTAATAACTAGACAGAAATAAATTTAAGAGAATTTGGAGAGTAAAAAGAATACATTATACTGCAATGTATTTTAGAAAATCCAAACCCCCAAATCAACCCATAATTTTGAGTATAATTATTATGTCTATTATTTTCTTCATGAATTCATGGTATATATGTATTCATGCTCACATGGGTGAGCACATACTTATGCCATACTTCTGTTTGTGTGTACACATGTGACTGAAGGCCCAAGGCTGACTTTGGAATCAGCTTTCTCTGGACTACATTCAGACAGCACCTCTCTGTTGAAATCAGGGCTCACTGTTTCAGCTAGTCTGGCCAGTCGGTTTGCTCCACAGACCCCCCTGTTGTCTCCCGAGCACTCAGTTACAAGCAAGTTTCCTCCCAGGATTTATGTGAAAAGATCCAAACTCCAGTTAAGTTTGCACATTCCCCACCGAACCACGTCCCAGCCACCAAATTATCATTATGTCTACTATCAGTAGTGGAGACATGATGTGGCGTAATTCAGGTACTATCAGTAGTGGAGACATGATGTGGCGTAATTCAGGTACTATCAGTAGTGGAGACATGATGTGGCATAATTCAGGTACTATCAGTAGTGGAGACATGATGTGGCGTAATTCAGGTACGAGATGATTGTTCTGCTTGACTGTGATTTATTCAAATTCCGGAACGATGTCTGAGAAGTTGTATCTTTTAAGCTGCATTTGCCCGACTACACCAAGTCCTCAAATAACGCCATGTAACTGTCTGAGCACAGCAACCCAGGGCTGATGTGGTGATCTTTTACACCAGGAACACAGGGTTGTTCATTGTTGATTTTGTAGCTTCCCCCTCTGGCGCCCAAGATAATAAAAGATGGTTGCTTTAGCTCCTGATTTCAAGCCTGCGATTAAAGGGAAGGAGAACAGGGATGAAGAAAGAATATTCCTTCCCTTAAGGATGTTTCCTGCAAAGTTTATATACATTTTTCTAACAGTCTGGGGAACATTCTCATTGAAAATCTGTTGATAGGACAGAAGAGAAGATGTGGTGGGGACACTTATGACAGAGGCAGAATGCACTCTGAGGTCTGGATCGTAATGGCACAAGTTGCAAATCTCTCTGTCAGAAGCTACTTCAAACTGTAAAAATGGTACCAGTTTTATGAGACATACTCATTTGCTACTGAGCAGGACAAAATCCTGACATGCACCCCAAGTGAACAATGTTATAAAGCAAGGCCAGACCACAGCTTCTTGATGACCCCCCCATGTATCTTTGCAGAAGAGCTGTGGCATCAGCCTCCACCTTTCGGGAAGCCATTACAACTGAAAAACTGCAAAGATCATTTACTTCAAATAAGATTGCCTTTGAAAAGAAGATTTATTTATGTTTTATTTATGTTTTTTTCTGCATTATGTCTGATCACCATATGCATGCAGTGCTCATTCAGGTCAGAAAAAAGGTGTTGGGTCCTTTGGAATAGCAGTTGCGGTATGTTCTTAGCCACAATGTGGGAGCTGGGAACTGAACTCCGGTATTCTGAAAGAATATTGGCGCTCTTATTTATGAAGTCAGCTCTTCAGTCACAAGATAACCAATTAAAAAAAAATAGTGATACTCCTTTAAAAAATAGTATGTTACAAATTTTGATTCTAATATTGTAATTAAATGTAATGTTTGTGTGACTATATATTTAATGTATTCATAGGGTCATATATGCAACACATGTTTTTTAACACCAAAAATGCCACATAAGTAAATACACTTTATTGGTTTGCCTAATATATTCATATGAAATAATGTTTTATAGGCATTTATCATTTAAAAATTAAAGATAAAAATTAAGCTTTACTCTGTCTCTGAAACTTCCTTTGAAGATGTAACTATGGAAGTCTATATGTATAGACTCTCCCAAGGTCCCCATGCTCCCAATTTACTCAGGAGAACTTTTATTTTTCTACATCCCACGTAGATTAGGTCTATGTAAGTCTCTCTTAGTGTCCTCATTGTTGTCTAAGTTCTCTGGAATTGTTGTTTGTAGGCTGTTTTTCTTTGTTTTATGTTTAAAAACCACTTATGAGTGAGTACATATGATAATTATCTTTCTGAGTCTGGGTTACCTCACTCAAATAATGTTTTCTAGCTCCATCCTTTTGCCTGCAAAATTCAAGATGTCATTATTTTTTTCTGCTGTATAGTACTCTATTGTGTAAATGTACCACATTTTTCTTATCAATTCTTCGGTGCAGGAACATTTAGGTTGTTTCCAGGTTTCTGGCTATGACAAACAAAGCTGCTATGAACATAGTTGAGCACATGTCCTTGTGGCACGATTGAGCATCCTTTGGAAATATACCCAAAAGCGGTATTATTGGGTCTTCAGGAAGGTTGTTTCCTAATTTTCTGAGAAATCGCCACACTGGCATCCAAAGGGGCTGTAGCCATCAGCAATGCAGGAGTGTTTCCTTTACCCCACAACCTCTCCAGCATAAGTTGTCACCAGTGTTTTTGATGTTGTCCGAGAGTTCCATGAACTATTTAATGAGCAGCTCCTGAGGTCTAATGGACGGAACTCTATAGAGATTTCCATAACCAATTTTTGAACCGAATGGAATAAGACAGGGTTTACTCAAGGGGAAATCAAGTGGAGAATTGGCCCTCCAAATGTTCTAAGTAGTTATCTTGCCTGGGACAAAAGCCAGAGAGTTACCAGAGACCCTGTTGGAGAGAATTGCCTCTGCCACCCAGGCATTACCCTTAACCTTTCTAGTAAATGTATGAGTTTTGCATTATCTAAACTGTGAATTATCTGCTCAACTTCTGGGAGTTTAAAGTCAGTTATAGTGGCTATTAAGTAAGAAACTTGGAGGTCATAACAAGGTGTTCTGCCTCTGGGGACTTACGTTACTTATAAGGAGTCTCAGCAGTTAGACCCCTTTCTCAGCAGCAGTTCTAGCAAATTTTCAGGTCAGTATAGCCCTTACAACATGTGTGTGCTCTGTGAAAAGATGGTGTATGATGTGGTTCCAAGTGTGAGCCTGTCAAACCTTCTTCCCTTCCCTCTCTAAACCGTTCTTGTCACTTGGGATGAAACAGCTTCTTCCCCACACCTTCAAGCATATTGTGATGACAAATTAATTCTTTCAGGAACTCTGGAAAAGGGTGGAAATTGTTTGGATTTTCCTATTTGCAGTAGTAACCCATGGCAGAAGAAGAAATCAAGCCACTACTGGAAATAAACCCCCAGAAAAGTGTTTATCAAGTTTAGAATAATACTTACTGATGTCCTATTAAATGTGAATATAGTTTTGTCTTCAATTTCAGGAATATATTTTCAATATCTTTGTTATTTTAAAATTCTTTTTATGTTTGTCTGCACGTAGGTATGTGGACATGAGTGCAGGTGCCCATGGAGGCAGAGAGATGTTAGGCTTTGGATTCCCCTGGCACTGAAGCTACAGGTGTGAGTCATCCAATTTGGGTACTGGAAAATACACCTGTGTCTCAGCACATCCTCTAACATTAAACCATCTCTCCAGCCCAACTATCAAACACTATCCTTTCAGCACTATTGAAATGATATAATTAATTAGTAGTAGTTATCTTTATATATAAGAAAATCAGTCATTGGTCTGGGGAGATGGCCCAGTGAGCAAATTGCTGAACATGCAAGCATGCGGACAGGAGTTTGAATCCTGAGCAGAGACATAAATGCCAAGTGGGGATGATGACGCACATCTGCATGTGGGAAGGGAGGTCTCAGCAATGCATTGGCAAGATTAGCTGAATCGGCAAGCTTTGGGTTCGAATAAAAAAGACTTTGCTCCAATAGATAAGATGGAAAACAATCCAGGAAGAAATGCAACACCAACATCAAGCTTTCCTAGCATGCACGAGGCCCTGGGTTCCATTCCCAGCATGCAGAAATCAGATGATGATTGCATATGTCTATAATTCCAGCACTTGAGATATAAAAGAGGGAGGATCAGAGGTTCAAGGTCATCCCTTGGCAGAGCACGTTCTAGGCTAGCCTGTGCTAAATGATCCCTCTTCTTTTTTCTTATTTTAAATCCACTAGTAAACCTGAGGGACATTGGTGGTAGAAGAACATGATGATCCACATTTTAAGCTTTATTCCCAACTCAATCTCACTCCTGCTCCTTTTTTGGGAGGAGTCATATTTTGTATGTATCTTATAAGTGGCTTAAAAAAATCCATCATAGCTGGTGATGGTGGGACAAAGAAAAAGCCTAAAAAGAGAAAAAATAACCAAATGAGATCTCCAGAAAAAATTGTGATCTTTTAAAAAATCTTGTATTTTTAATAATTTATTTGTTTATAGTTTATGTGCACTAATTTTGCTGGCATGTATGTTTGTGTGAGAACATTAGGTCCTCTGGAACTGGAGGTATGGACAGTTGGGGGTTGGCATGTGGGTAGTGGGAATTAAATCTAGGTCTTCCAGAAGAGCCATTTTTCCAGCTCTGCAAAAATTAATGATCCAATAAACTCAATAATACAAGTCAACATCATAAGTAAAAAAATAATACAAACCATTCATTCAATATATGACCCGTACACAAGACCCAAATTTGATTACACCTTAAAGAGTTATATAAACATGAATCCAAAAAGCGATTTTTCTATACATTTCCAACAAATTTTAAAACACATTCCTTAATCTCTATCCACACTGGCTTCTTCTCCCACGCCCGTGAGTCCCAGGTGGGCTTTTGTGGTTTCGTTTCCTCTGTTTAGAGAAGTCATGTTTTCTTACTTCATGGCCCCAGCTCGCTTTCTGCCTTAAGGCTTTACGCAGCACCCCTGCCTTGTGATGTCTACACTGAGCCCTCATTTCAGTTTGCAACCCACTCTAGATATATCCCTCCAAATACCTCATAGCCTACCTGGCTTTTCTCACTTACATATATATTTCTTTTGGAAATGTAACAGATCATTTACTTATTGTGTTTGTTGCGTCTATCCTTTGCTTCCCAACTGGAGTTAGCTGAATCCATCTTACTCATCGGGAAGCTTCAAGTTCCTAAAATAGCGCACATATGACGCATTAAATTCATATTTGATTAAATTAATAACCACTTTGGATATTTTGAACAGTTGAATGAAAGTTAAAATATTAGGGCTCTCATGAGACTGTTTTTATTGTTAAATAATTTTTCAAAAATATTTTATTTAAAACTATTTTCTATAAACAAATTTTGTGTGACATCTCAACATCATCTCACTGTCAATGCATCTAATATTCCTTTTCTTTGATTCTTTATGAATATTAATTCCAGATAAATTTGTAAAATATATCACATGACTCGTGATAATTAATTTTATGTGCACATTTATAAATATATTTCCATGTGTTTAATTCAAAGTTATTGCAAAATGTTATCTAATGTATTAGGATGTGTCAAAGACCAGAACTCAAGTTCTTGGCTCAAGGTTTACAGAGGTACAGCATAATTCACTGGCTTATCCTGCTTCAGGCCCCGTCCTCAGCTTAAATAGGAATAATGGGAAGTTCACTTGGAACTTTATCTGACTTATATTATCTCCCGGATATATTTCAAACTCTTCACTGGGAAACTCAAGGAGTATGGATCTATAGGTTTATTTAATTTTTCAAATGTATGCCGTGCATGCCCCCAACATAATCTTTAATTACAAACACTCTGGAGTTTGCCTACAGTTCTGTGAGAAAGGATTGCCAACACCAGCCCCTCCGAATCTGCCTTGTTTCCTGATGAACTCCCTCCATGATTGGTTTATGTTCCAACACTAGAACTGTCCTACCTGCTTCCGGGAAGGAGTCCCTATCTTAGAAAATGAATGGTAGTTGTGTTTAGTGAGTTTCACTTAACACTGTGTGATATAAACCTTTAGAGTCCTCAAGTGAAATGTGAGCTCTTGAGTACAGACACTAGATCTGATACTTCTGAATCTGTTTTTCAGAGGACTTAAGCCAGTGTTTGCATATGAGATGACCTAAAATGTTTGTTAGGAAAATTAATAAATGTCAGGATTAATGTCAGTATTAATGGAAGGTTTGGTAGCATAATGTATCAAATAAACCATAACAAACAATTGCAAAGTTTTTTTTTAAATACCAAATATCACATTTAATCCTCACAACCAGCCCACAGGATTCTCTACTTTATTCCTGTTATTCCTGGTTCACAGCTGAGGAAATAGGACTGAGAAAAGTTAAGCCAGCTGTACATTTGCAAAGTCTTATATCAAATGCTTAAACTCTGTACTTTGACACTTCCCTGTGTATCATGTTTTACAATACCTTTAATTTCAAATATGAAAATATATTCATAAATGTATAATAATATATTAGATAAACACACACATAATTTACTGACTTCCAATTCTGGAATGCTTTTGAGACTCTGACCTGTGTGGAGGTCTGGCAGCAGTAATTTACAAGGGTATTTTACATATCTTCTTTAATGCTGGTAAAGTAAGTCTAATAATCACTGGCTGATTTTGAAAAACTCAACCAAAATAAAATGTGCAAAAAGCCTTTAGAATTTCCTGACTGGATCTTAGGGTAGTTTGCAGGGAGCTGGTATTCGCTAGTCTAGGAATAAATTTCTAAGAGAGATCACGACAGCTTATAGCTAATACATATATTCTAGAAACTGGGCCTTAGTGAGCAGGGTTACAAATTAACTGTATTATGTGGCAAATGCCGGATTTCTTTCTGTGTTAAAAAAAAAATGATCTCAAAGTCCTTTGCCTTTTTTCTTTCTAATCTTTCAGGGAGTCAAACTTATATCCCTCTTAATGCTAATATATAGAAACTTATATAGAACTTTTAAAAATCAGATAATCTATCCATTATCCAAGATTATGAAGGCTAGATTTCTTTGTATCTTAGCTTTCATTTAAATTAATCTTAACCTCAAAACTAGATTAAAAATACAAAACTGTGAAGCACAGTTTAAGCAATGGCCACATCTTGTTGTGATTAAGTAGGAGTCACTCAGATGGATGCTGACTCACTTGGTGTGGGATGGCCCAGCAACCTGCTCTGTATCAGACCCCAAGGTCCTCCTGATGCAGGAAGCCCATGGACTGCTTTTGACTCATCAAACTCAACTCCTAATTCATCGTTGAGAAAGTGAAGGAGTGAAATGACTTATGTACATTCACACAGTGAGATGTTCCCTAACATAAGCTGGGACTCATGGCTCCTTATTCAGTTCTACTGTATCATGTTGGAATTTCTGGGGGTGAGATTCCTCAAAAATATACAAAAATATATCTATCTCTTCCTCTGTTTTATAGATTTCAAGATAAGCATATTTAATCTGTTACTTTCTTTTGAAAGTTAAAGGTTATACTGCTAAACATTTTTCTTTATTTTTTGTTTTTTTGAGACAGGGTTTCCCTGTGTAGCCCTGGGTGTCCTGAAACTAACTCTGTAGACAAGGCTGACCTTGACCACACAGAGATCTGCCTGACTCTGTGTCTGGAGTGCTGGGATTAAAGACGTGCGCCACCACCTCCCACCTTACTTTGAAATATTTTCAGGACCCGTGTATATCCAGCTTTCTTTGCCTGTCAGTTCTTAACATAAGGCTTATTGTGAGATCCTAACAGCAATACAGGTGTGTGTGTGTATGTGTGTGTGTGTGTGTGTGTGTGTGTGTTGCTATAGCAAAACTGACTAGAATTCTTTCTGTATTGCAGACCCAGCCTTCATGGTAGTAGGAGCAGATAAAACTTCAGCCTGATGAAATGGGTGATTTCAAAGTTTCATTTTCCATAGCTAACAAGAGAATGAAAGTTTGTGAATGAAGACGGCGTGGAAATATGTGAGGAGGGCAGATAATAAATACAGAAGATGATTCTGTTTTTAGCCACATTGCTAATATAAATAGCTCCCAACCTTTTGGTCAGAAACTGTGTAAGAGTATAATTAACTTTCTGCCTCAAAAGACAAAAAGAGCTTTGAATTCTGTTTTGATTTAAAGAAACATTGGTTACTGTTATTACCAATTAGTTGCCACTACCTTTCACTACAAACAACTTCTAATTTTATTTTGTTTTTTGGCATTTTTCTTTTATTTTAATATTTTCTTCTTTTGTTTCAACAAACAAGGATTTTAATTTTAAGAAATTATATTTCTTTGGGTATTTTTTTTTGAGACAGGGTCTCACTATGCATCCCTGGCTAGTCTAGAATTATCTATGTAGGTCAGGCTGGACTCAAACTCTCAGAGAACTGTCTGCCTCTGCCTCATGAGTGCTGGGATAAAGTGTGCATCACCATGACCAGCTAGTAGTGTTTTTAAAAATGGAGTTGAAACCATGCACGATGACTTAAGATGACAAAATGCAAAGAAGAGTGAGCAGGGCCTGTCCTCTTGTCTGTGGCTTAACTGGTGACAGGGACTGAATTATCTGACACCCCCCCTTATCTACTGTGCTTATGCTAGTTTTGTGGTCCCCAGTCTGCTTCTTAGTCACACTGTTTTGGTTCTGATGCTTTTCCAGGAAAACCCAACCAATTTTAAGACCAATCTAAGAGCAAAACTTCATTAGGAAGCCATATTGCCTCCTCTTAGAAATAAAAGCATATGATGTACTCTAAAGGCAAATATAGGATAAATAAGGTTCTTTGGGGCTGTAAGTCACTCTGTTCTTAATGTGCATTATTAATAACTGAGTGAGAAGCGCTTAATCATGTTAGGTGGAGACATATGAACTTGTCAATTTTAGCTCATTAATGGAAAATTATATCCATATCCTATATCCATAGGCCTTGATTGAAATGGCCTAAGAGCTTTTGTTTCCTTGCTGTTTGCTTCTGTTGCCTTCAGTTCTTGTTAGGGGTTTTTGTTGTTAAAATGGTTACAAGTGTTCATCACGAGGGCCACCGTTATGTGTTGTCGGCATCATTATGTATAAATAACAAATTATTTGGGGATCCCAAAATACTTTCTCTCAGATTATATTCCTGACTTTCCTCTCCTTAGTTCTTGGTCAGAATGAAGCCGTGTAATCTTCTGTGTTTAGTGGAAAGCTACTTATTCTTTGAGGTACGCTGCATGGATCACCTAGTTGATCCAGCTTTGTCCAGGATCCCCAATAAGGATGGTGTATCTTTCCCTTTGGAGATCCTTAGTTTCTTCTGGTTTTTTTTTTATTCAGTTCCTGTGGCAATGTGTCATTCTCTGTTCACAAGTTTGTTTTCTTAAACATATTGTCAGCCACACAAGAGACTGTCATAGGAATCCTATTTCTGCTGCAGTCTCTAATATAGAGTAGAAATGAAATTCATGTCTGAGGAAGAAGAATAAGAACAGGGGAAGAGAACAGGAAATAAATCCTGTGAGATCAGAAGAATCTGACCATTATGTTATTTTCTGTGAGATTTCAGAGTTCACAGAACTGACAATTGAGTGTCTTGCTGGCTTATTGAAGTAAGAAGGCTTCATAATGCCTCTGCTTTCATTCCTTCGCCCTACAAATGGAGGCAGGATTTAAGAGACTTAGTCACTTTCTCAGCAGTGGGAGAAGGCAGCCCACTAAGAAGTAAAGGCCACTTGGCATGAATCGGCCTTACTCACCAGAAGCCAGCAGCCAGCTCCCACCCACAGCTTCCATTCAAGTTGAAGGATGGAGCAGTGAAGATGTACCAAAAGCAGTGAGATTGGAGAACGGTAAACCTCAAACTACACTCAGAAGCAAGAAATCAAGAAAAGAAGGAGGGCCCGGCAGTGGTGGTGCTTGCTTTTATCCCAGCACTCAGGAGGCAGAGACAGGTGGATCTCTGTGAGTTTGAGGCCAGCCTGGTCTGCAAAAACTAGTTCCAGGACAGGCACCAAAACTAAAGAGAAACCCTGTCTTGGACCCCCCACCAAAGGAACACATAACTGGATAAAGTACACCTCAAACCAGATGGTGCCCTTTGATCCCTGCTTTTTCCTTGGCATCTGCAAACCTGCTTTATTCCCAGTTGGGATAGTTCATATTATGGGTACTCTCGTTGATTTTTTTTTCGAAGAGGAGCTGGTCCATAATTGCATTCTGTTCTATATTTACATGCCATCTCCTCCATTCCTGTCTGGATCACCGGCCAGACAGAGTTGTTTGTGTACTTTTACCCCTGCTGCAGTGTTTCTTCCTTTAAGCCACGTCTCAGCACTCTTCCTGCACGTCACTGGTAGCTGCCCAACTCTCCTTCCAAGGTGACCTGTGAGCACTGTGTTTGAGTTTGGTGTTTACTTCAGTACCCAGGATTGCCCCAGAAATGACTGTGAATGCCACCAAGGTTCACTGACTATTAGGATGGGATGGATGGAGGGATCTCCTAAGTAGAGGATGGAAGTTACTCAGCCACCCACTGTGAACTGTCCTTCTCAATTTTATAAAGATGCTTTTCTGTTGTTGCTGTTGTTGAGTAACTGGAAATACGAGAATTTCATTTGAGGAAATGTTCACAGCTGCTGACTTTTGATAGTGAATGTTTTCAGCGCATATACCAAATGAATTATGTGATCCCATCTTTTTAAGAAATAGGTTAATTGCCTTAGCCAGGCAAACTAAACATAATGAAGTAGTTCCCACAATCTTACCTAGTTTGTAAAGCTCATAGAATAATCTAAATCTGCTGCTGTTATACTTGTCTTATATACTTAGAAGAAAAATAAACTGTTTAAAAATGAGTACAAGAAAGAAATAATTTAGGGAAGGAGCAAAGAAGAAAGCAATAATAAAGAGTGGACAGTGGGATCTCAGTGTATCCGGGTTTCAACAAATTAACTGATTGAATTAAAAGCTCTAACATCATATATTAATTAAGGGATGATCACTACTGGCTTGCTATGAATGAGAAAGGGTGAATAAAAATAACAACTCCTCAGATGAGAATAGAGATATTTTTAAGTTAGCATGCTTTATCTTAAAAGAAATCCAAAGTTATATTTTATTATTTCCAAACTTTTATATGCAGTGTCATATATTTAAAAAGCACACTCTTGCTGGGGGTCATGCTCCTCGCATCAATCATTAGCTACCAAATGGCTTACACCATTAGCTTAGTCTTTGTGTTCCAGTATCGGTACCCTGTAAGTGTGTGAAGCTTGTCTGATATTATAGAGAACTTCCTTTAGTGTGTCATCAGCCCTGACAGAAACTAATGCAGACTGTCTTCTAAACTTGCAAAATTGAAACAAGAGCTTTCCGGGTACATCTACAATACTGTAACAAGGAAATGCCAGCATACCTTAATGATAGAGCCCAGAACAAGGTTTAGAGCTTGTTTGAGGTTTAAATGTCAAAAGATTTAAGCATGTAAAGCTCCAGGTAAGGGAGCTTCAACATCTGTCAAAATGAGACTGCTAATGGCTCTGTAACAAACATGTCCCCGAGTACATAGGGGAAGGTGGGCAGGTGCAAAGGCTTGATAGCTGCCAGGTGGACCTTTTCATTGGATACAAGCACAACTGTAGAAGGCACTTATGGCAAAGTCTATAATTATTCAAATAGATATTGCTGCTGGCCACCCACTGAATTTTTCTGTCTGCTCCCATGTGCTATGTTTAAATTCTAATTCCCACCTTGATGGTTTGATGCTATTTGGAGGTGAAGAATTGAGGAGGTAACTAGGTCACAAGAGAGGAGCCCTTATTTCAGATTAGTTCACTTATTAAAGGGGCTCCAGAGCTCACTAGCCCCCTCCCATGATATGAGAATTCACAGAGTTAGGTATCTAAACATACACAAGGCCTCTAACTAGATCCCAACTCTTCTGGCACTCCAATCTCTTTTGTCTTCCTGACCAGTGAAAAACATTTTTTGTTATTATTATAAGCCATTAACTGTGTAAAATTTCTTTTAAAGACGCCAGAAATCCCGGATGTACCTGATTTGAATGTTTCCAACTCCAAGTCTTAATTTAATAGGTGGGGGTTAGTTCCCATTACCCGAGAGACTTCAGTAGAATCCGAGAATGGCCAAAATTTATTCACACCAGCAATGAACATTTATCCATATCCAATTTATATCTGGTACTATATAGTAGTTATAAAAAGACTCATGTCTTCTTGGACCAGGTAAGTCACAAATCTGCCATCAGCAGCAGTTTGGCACGCTGGAGTTACAAGTATTCACACAACCTTGCCAACTCTCTAAAGCTACTAACCCAGAAAAACGAGCAACATTTAGAGATCTAACAGGATTGCAAATAAATGGAAGAGGAATGAGGGGCACATAGAAACCGGCCAGAGAGCTGAAGCTGGGCAGCTAAAAGATCAAACTGTTCACCTCTAAAAGTAGAGAGAAAAGTAGAGTTGAAAGATTAAATAAAAACAGAAAATCATTCTGTCCAAAGAAAGCTAAATATATAGATGTGCGTGTGTATTTGCTAACGGCAGAAAGTAAAATATGTCCTATATGATTTTCCAATGTGTCAATGAAATACTGGAAGGAAGTTTCTGATTGACTCTTACTACATACAAATATGAAAAGATATATTCAGGAAAGCAAGTTTAATACATGCATGTATTCGTTCATTGATGATCGGTTTGGGTTGTCACATCCACCCAAAGTTCTTTGGAGAAACACAACAAAATACCACTACTGACAGCCAAATTTCTTTTCCCTCTACCCCCACTGAAAGACAGAACAAGAGTGAATTAGGTGCTGAAAGGTCTCTCAGAAGTCTGACGTGCTCCCCGGAGTACAGATCCAAGAGCTCAGTTAGTGGTATTCTAAGTCTCTGCAAAACCCAGGCTGATGGGTGAGAGAAAATTCAACTTTGGAAGATCTGCTCTTTCCATGGGAGATATGAAATGGTCCCCAGCAGATCTATGTGGGGCTGTTGTCTGTTTCAAGA
The DNA here is from genome assembly GCA_028555095.1 of Dicrostonyx torquatus. Taxonomy (NCBI): domain Eukaryota; kingdom Metazoa; phylum Chordata; class Mammalia; order Rodentia; family Cricetidae; genus Dicrostonyx; species Dicrostonyx torquatus. The sequence continues at coordinate 3,773,103 of JAQHUG010000145.1, read as the reverse complement.
AGTAGTTAGATCTATGTAACTCACAAAGGACATCTCAACAGAAACCAGAATCCTGGGATGAAGACATGAATCCGAATGGAAGGAGGGGTTAGACGTGGAGGCTAATGTTTCAAAGACCCTGATATATCTCTGGAGGGAATTCTATTGTTTCTGTATAAATATTCTTTCTTTTTACTGGAGAAACACCTTAAAGCGTCAGCTGATGCTGAGACTGAGAACTCAAAAAGGGCTCCTTTGGCCTGATTGCAAAGGGCAGTGAGAAGAAAGACTGATGGCTGTCAGTGGTCCAGGGTCCAGGCCAGTTGTCAATAAAAAGTGAGAAGGCCATTGTGGATGTTGTATCAGTCGTGTTGACTATAGAGGCACCTGGAGAAAAGACAGGGCTCTGGGATTAGAGAGAGATGGGGGGGTAGCATTTCTACAGCATCAGTGTGCTTTGACCTAGAGGACACAGGCTGGAGGCAGAGCTGGCAAAAGCTGCAGGCTTCCCGACACCTGCATCCCCCATAGCTGAGGCTCCTTCTCTAGATTTCAGGGTCAAAGAACAGAGAGGAGAAAGTTCAGACTGTAGCTCTGAGAGCAAGGGAGGGTGGCTTCCCTGTCTTCTGCAGTGGTAAGGGGAGGCCAAGGTGCTGAATGGGAAGGAGATGCCAGCTTCCTTCCTGTCCAGGCCTCAATTTAGTAGCTCTCCCACTATATACCCTCTCCCCCGACACCATTCCAGCCATGTCTGGGAAATGTTCCTACCAATCTCGGTTCCTTGCCTTCAGTATGAAGTGTGCATCTAGTGACCTGATGCTCACAGGTACCCATTTCTGACCTGTTGTTTTACACTAAGTGGGCATCCCACTTAGTCTCTACTCCAGTCTCCCGAAAATGCAGCACCTTCTCCTCCTACCCCCACCAGCCTGAGCAAGCACCTCCTTGTCAGTTCCTCCCTCAAATCCTTGAACCACAGAGACAGACTGCTTGTCAAGCCAAATCACTCCTTAGTCAAGACACTGATCTACCCTTGCAGGCCCACTTTTCTTACGTGGTTTATTTCCTTTACGGTTTAGGAGAAGCCCGGTTTTGTGGGCTGTCATTGAGATGGTTGTGCATCTGTGAGATCAGTGTTTTCCCTATTGCAATGTCCTTTTATTTCTAATTAAAACCTCTCCCTGTCTCTTCCTGTAAAATCTGGGCGGTTTGCATGTAACATTAGCAAGTACCTAAGGGGACTCCTAGGAGAGGCTGGGACACCTTGGGGCCAGGTGGCTTTGTCTGCCATCAGGGAAAACCAAGGACTCCTGTGATGGGGAGCTCCAACCTGAACTTCAGCTTTCTAAAGTGGGATGAATTTCACACCAAACAGGTTGGGAGCCCTGGCTAGGCAAACTAATTGTCAACTTAAAACAAAAAATATACCAAGCTCCCAGTTAGAAAGAAGGGGTTGTGCTTGGGAATCCTGTAGGGAGGTAACGCAGGAGCAAGGGGAGGGGGCAGAACTAGGGGGTAGAAAGGAAACCAGTAGAAACCGCGCTTCTGTAGATCAACAAAGGTGGGAGAGAAGAGTGTGGGTGGTCTTGTTGATCAAGTACCCGGAGGTCCCTACATGGCGGCAGCGGTGGCTGCGGTGGCCAGAGCAGCAGCAGTGGAATCAGCGAGCGGGACGGAGTTAGGACCGCTCGGAGCGCCCAGGTCTCGAGGTAGTATAAGGTTTTTGCAATCCTTCCTCTCGCTGGCAGTTGCAGAAGATCTGCTTTTTAAGTGAGAAGAACACGCCACCCCTCCGAGGGCTGCGGCTTCCCGGGGCTGTTTCCTTGCTCATCTCTTTGCCGGCTCCTGGCGCTCACTCGCTAATTCGTCCGCGCCCCTAAGTTTGCCGAGAGCTGGCTGCGGGTTGGGAGCAGGGTCCCGGCCGGGCGCCGCGGGCGGGGGCTGGGAAGCGGCGAACCGCAATCCAGAAGCATCTTGGGGCCATGTATATTTCATCAAACGGACTTTGGGTGCGTCGCGTCTCGCAGCCATCAACGCTATGTGCAGTGACATTTCTGACTTGAGTGGAGGAATGCGCGAAGGAAACCGGGGCGAAATTGCTTCGAGAGGATCTTCTTGGCGCCAAGGCTAATTGTCCTGATTTATGTCGCTTCTGACAAAAAAGAAAAAAAAAAGATCCAACATCTTCATCTGAAATAAAATGAAAGCGGTGCCAAGCGGGATAGAACCGCCTGGCCGCTGGTTCTGATCCCCCGGGATCGGGGGGAAAAATCGTTCTGCAGCTTAAAAGAAAAGAAAGAAGAAAGGAATAGAAATAGAGAAGAGAGAGAAAAAACCCACAGTAAAAGTTTAAGGCGAGAAGTGGCGGTGGCAGCGGCGCGGGGAGACTGCGAGAGGAGACGGCTGGTGAGACCTCGGAAGGCGGCGATTTGGTTCCTAATCCCACTGTATTTTTGGAGGGAGAGGCACCTTTCTCATCCTCCCTTCCTCTCCGCCCACCCCTCTCCCTCCCCCTCATCTACCTGTCAAAGTCACTGATCTTTTGCATTTTGGAAGAGGACGTCAACGGGAAGGAATTCCCCTTGTCCGGGTCCTGGCTCCTAGAGGGGCGACGCGCAACGAGGCTGCCCCAGGGGCGCGAGGCCAAGGTAACTGGGACGGGAGGCGACGGGCGCCGTGGGGTCTGGGGCCGTGGACTCCTCCTCCCCGTCGCCCACAGGACGCTTACTGTGCTGGGGACGGAACCCGGGGCTGCGGTGGTGGCAACTGGGATCCACACCCGCCGCGTTCCCATTCCACCCGAGCCCCGTGCGCTGCCAGCGGGTCCCCGCAGCTGCGGTCGCCGCCCCACGCGGGACCAAGCTGGGCAGGGCCGCCGCCCCGCGCCGACGGCTCTGCTCCCGCCAGGCAAGGGCCAGCGAGGGGCCCGGGTAAGTGCAACTGACTGACTCCAGCGACCCGCGCCTCTCAGGGTGGCCCCTCTCCATCAGTTCCCTCCCTCCTGCCATCCCTCCCTCTGCCAACCCGTGGTGCCCGCCGAGGGCGGGAGGGGAGATCCGGGTGGGTGAGGAACTTTGGAAAGCTCCTTAAGGAGGCAGCGGAGCCTGTGCGCACTCCGGAGCCCTCACCGCTCACACCCACACTACATCCCTGGTGTGCGCCTTGCACGGGGTCGCTGGCTGTTGCAGCCGGAGCCTCCATCCACCCACCCGCCACGCGCCGCGCGCTCAGTCTCCCCCCCCACACACACCTGACCACACGCATCGCACAGGCGTTTTTTCTTTTTCTTTTTTATTATAATTTTCCTTTTTTTTCAGTTTTCTCATTAGGAAAAAAAATAAATAAAAACTTGCCTTGTTGCTCGCCCTGTGGAGAGCTTTTGAAGTCCCTTCTTTTAATCTCCTTTATTGGTGTGAGATTAAAGCGTTACTACCACACAGTGTACAGCTGGGGAGGGAAGAACGTGGAAGGAGGGAAAGACAGCTTTGGAAAGCTGGTGGGAGCCTTTTCTCCCCTACTGGTTTCTCATTATTAGTTGATGGATTCGGCTAGGGACATGGAGTTTCTCTCTGCTACGGATCTGTGGATATCTATATATAATACAAATAATACCGAATATTATTGGGCCCAAAATATCCAATTAAGTGATTCATAGGAGAGAAAACTTGGATTTTTTTTAAAAAAAGAAACTGCGCCCTCTGCTGTTTGTTTTGATAACCTCATTCAGGGACTCTTTCTTTCTCTCCCCTCCCCCGCAGTCTCCTTATGAGTAGCTGTCATTTTACAGGGCCTGGAAGGAAAATCCTTCGAGGAAGGGGGAGGCCGATTTTAAAGCGATTTTCTGTGGAAAAGAGCAGGCAGAGTTGCTCCAGTTGCACCAGGTACAGGTTTGTAGATCGTAGTCCTGTAGCTGTCCCTTTTAGTGCCCCTTTCCTTACTAAGGAAAAAGCAAGCAACTTCCCAGCACAACACTTTGTCACTCTTCAGAGTGGAAAATTCTGAGCAAGACTCAGAACTCCACTAAACATATGGCGAATCTGGCAGCAGCTTTGCTCTGGAAACCAGGCCTCGTTTTATGACTGAAAATACTAAAAGTTTTCCTTTCTTAACAGAAGAAAGAAAAAAATAAGAAAGCGAAGATGTTTTCCTCAAAATCATTTGTTCAGATATGCTTGCTAGAAAGTTTTGCATCGGTGTTTTATGAGGGCAGGGATTTCCTGATTGTGTGGCTCTTGGAGAGCAAAGAACCTCTAGCCTGCAAGGAGGTTTGCAAGTGTTTTGTACTTTGTCCCTCTGCATGACTTACCCAGCAGCTTTTTTCTTCGGCAGGGGGAGATCAGCCCAATAAATGGCCAAGAATATTTTGAAACACAAGAAACTTTCAGTCTTTCATTTAAACCTGGATCCTTGCAAGGGAAACCAGGGTGCAAAGAAGAATCACATCATACATTTCACATGTCATGCTGCCCCACTTACACATGTAAGGGGGATGTTTTCCCTTCCAGATACCATGACATGCAATATTGTACATTCGCCGCTGAGTACCAACATGAAGACATCCAATATTTCATGTGTTTGGCTTTTAATTTGTTGGCAGTCCCTGTGGTTGTATTTAAGAGGAATCTCCATGCTTTTTTTTTTTTTAAAAAAAAAAAACCAACAAACTATTTTTATTTGTGCATGCAACTGTGTTCTTACTCAGAGTTTTGTCAGTTGCTCGTGTGAGTTCCAGTGGCTCTGGCTAGCTGTGCTTTGCTTTGTTTTTAGGAGACAACTAATGCATGTTGAAGTTTCTTTCACATATTTACCAGGGATGGCAAATATATGTCCTTGCTCCTGTCGGTCTTCTGCACAACATCAGACGGTACCATTAGACAATGACACCACTGTGCATCTAGCTGGCAGGTGCTGTAAATAAAGAGCTGAAGAGTTTGTGAGTGACAAAAGCACCAAGTCACTAGGAAGGCAATAAAATTCCATCCGCCTTAGAAAAACGAGTATATGTTAATATTTAAACGTGTACATATGTGTATGCGTGCATTCTGTTGTGTTATGGGGAAGTGACTTAACATACTTTCAGAAAGTAATTTTAATTTTAGAATCTGGAGCTCTGTTTCAAACTTCAAGTGGGTGTAGAATTTTTCAGCTGTGTCCGTGGAAGCTTGTCTTTCTTAACTTCCTTGTATTAGAAGGAAGGCTCTATTGTTCAGCTGACCGTTGAATGCCAGGTTATTTTAGGCTTACTTGATTCTGAAGTAATTTTACGCATGACCCCTTCACAAACATCCTGGAAAATATGTACTGACGTCCATCATTTTTATCTTTTGATAAAATAGAAATATTTAAGATACCAATGTGTGTCAATTGGCTTTATTAAGATTCCCATGATTGTTTCATATAATACTCAGTCACTTATGTGGAAAGCATGTTGGAACTGTTGCATTACATGTAGGAGTCCTTACATTTTTGAGATAGTTAACAAAAAGACAGGAGCCTCAGTTCCTCATGAAGAAACCAAAAGATTCCCTTTTCACAACAAATGGACGTGTGCAAAGAACACTAAATGTGTGTGAATGTTTGATTTCACTGTGATTGTGTTCACAGCTGCCAATCTTGACAGGTTTGGAAGTTTGTATATTTCCCCTTTATTTTCTCCAGTCAATGAAATGTGATTATCTGCAATTTTCCTTCTGTTTATATCCATTCAGAAACTTGTAGCTTCATAAAAGTCTCAATGTCTGCACAGAATGAGTCAATAGCTGTCTATTTCAGGTGCCCTGATGAGCTACGTATTTATGGGATATTTAGCCTATTACCACACCCCCACTTCCTAGTGGGGTTATATAATGAAAAGAACGCGAAAATCCAGTGAGAGTTGGTAGATTTACTGACAATATTTTCCTCTCAGCTAATGACGTTGGTAATTCTTTGAAACTATAATGACTTATTATTTTAATCATTATTAGTTTGCATAACATTTTGGAGCCATTTTTCCTTTCTGATAATTGGAACGGTTTTTATAAATCTCTTCTGCATAACTAATCCAAGGTGGAAGGGACTGAGCTGTTGAATCTTGGAAAAATGTATGTTTCATGGATGCAAAGCCATTTTTAGTCCTGATCAATAATACCTATCAACCTGAAAGCCATGTAATTTTGTGTAGTTTTTCATTGGCTCTGCAAATCCATATGCCAGAGATCCATGGACTTGTAATATATTAATGGGGAAAAATTTAAACACAAAGGATTTCTTACCACTTCAGCTCAGGTAGAGACAGTGTCAGTCTTTAATTGTTCTGAGTTCCCAGGTGGGGAAAGTGCAGATTTAGAGCCGGAGCTGCCCAGGGATCTTCTGAAGTTGCCTGTATCCAGACACTTGAGACAAATCCACAGTACCTGGCATTCAGGAAGGGATCCATTTGGGACACTTAGTCCCCAGATATGTCTGCCATTGGCTGCCCATCCCCTGATGAATTTGTCTAGCCATTTGCAGCCATGACCTAGCTTTTAAGAAGACAACATTGATATTTTTAACCTGGTCTAGAGGAGAGCCATCTGGACATCAGCAGCATTAAGTGTTGGAGGTGGTGGTGTAATTAATATTCTCTTTGTACAATATTTATTTTCTATGAAAATCCCATAATTTTACTTTTACCCCAAATCTCTGATTCTCATAAGGGCTCTTTGTCACTAAAGTTTATAGATTTAAATTCTTCTAATATGAAGCAGAAGGATTTATTTGATAGCTTGTATGGTAGTGGGAAGTAAGGAAATTTTGATGTGAGGGGTGCAAAAGAAGGGGTGCTACAGACTTTAAAGTTAGAAGGGAAAATATAATTACGTTGAAGAATAGCTTATGGCTGTACTCGGATTTACATTACACTGTGGTCAATACCTTTTTCCATGTCAATGGGAGCTCATTAAATGTAAATTCTGCAGACCCACTGAGCTACACCATATTAGTGCTTGCTAAAGCTTGACATTTTTAATACATTAATAATATGTCTTTAATGTAATGGAAAACTATTAATCACAACTGGTTAGGTGCCAGAAATTTAAGCTGTAATTGGCTGCTTCTTGTCAAGAATGTCTGTCCCACAGTCCTGCAACTGCCTCATATTCAAATATCTTGCACCCCTCTGCATTTTTCTCTGTCAATTCTCCTACTTCGATCACTGATGTAGTCCATAATTCTGTGTAATGACCATCGTGACACTTCTGGTAGACTTTAATGAGAGTCCGCTGCGTTGGCAGTGCTGTCGTCAGGACGCGGTAACAGGTACATGCTTTTCCTCAGTGCCCACAGTTTCACGTAGAAATATACAAGATGAGGTCACTGATGTAGAATAGGCATGAGGACAGAGTAACAAAGAATAGGTGGTTGGGGGAACAGTGTTGGTTAAAAAGGGTGAAGAGTACTCTCCAGCATCGTTTAAGCCTGTATACTTGAAATGGTCTTTTAAAAATAATATTACAAATTAACCAAGTCTTCACTCAATTCAAACTCAAAGCCATGGGTTCCAAGTCCTCAAGATTATATTGTTCCTAACTTACAGATGGCTGGATTTTGTAACTAAAATGTGATATTAATAATTTTGGAACTAGAAGATTTTATACTACCTCACCTCTAATGCTCATTTTTTTTCCCTTTCCAAAGTGTCTTCTTCCTGTAGATGTAGTAAGTATAATTGAAAATTGAGTCTAGGAAATGTACATGTCTTTCATCTTAATGCCTTTTCAGGTTATTAATCAACAATGTGTTGGCTGTTTCAGAAAACACCAACTTAATGAATCTAACAGCAAACAAACAAACAAAAAAAGCAGAAAAGCTTGAGCACCCACAACACATGCTCTAGTAATGGCTTTCTTTTCTTTTCTTTTTAGCTGAAGATTTCCAAATGCATGCCACAGAACAGTGTCAAAGTCACAAAGCAGTAGATTTAAATCTGTAGTTTACACATGTTTAGACACATTGCTAATTATTCCTTCATGGAAACTCAAATACTCAACACTTTTCCTAATAGGAAATATCACAAATTGCAGCTGTATGATAACATTTTATGAATCGAATATAATGAAAATTGCACTTGCATCCATAAAGCAATTATTATAAATTACTTTGCTATGGAAACACAATTCAACCATCTGTTGGCATTTCATAGTCTCTGTGGCTTAGTTCATTTTAAGATGGTGCATTATTTAAATATAGTGCATTCCCTTTATAAAATTGCTTGAAGATAGTGAACTTCCTTATTTAAACTGTTTAATATGAATTGAAGAGTCTATAATGGAATTTTCCAAAGCTATAGGTTTTTTATTTTTTATTTTTTTAAACTGAAAAGTAGTTAATAATTTGAACTAGGAACATGAACCAAATAGCTAAGAAAGTGTACTTTCTCGCCCGGGTTTCAAACGTTACCATTTGTTAGGGTCTGAAGAGTTGAAAAGTTCCTGGTGGACCTCATCAGTGACTTGCATCTGTAAGTGATACCGTCTGTATTGTCAGTTTGCCCAAAGAGCACTGAAATGGAGATTTTTATTTTCTTTTAGAATTAGTGCCCTGTTACTCTGCTTCATGGCCTCTTAGGTCACCCTCAGCCATTTTGATAACTGTGTTTTTACTATGGGGCTTTCACTTTATAGCGCTCCTAACACCCACCTTGGGGACAGATTCTCTCCTGTTCCAGAAAGTAGTCACAAATGCAGATGGGATAGCTAGAAAAAGATGCAGGAAAATAGGAGATTCTTATGAAAGGAATATTTGCCCCCCTTTGGTTTTATTTTTTGAGTATTTTCAGAGAATCTAATTACTTTTATCAGTAAATTCAACTAAACAAAAGATGTCAAATTCTTCCAGTATAATGAGCAAATCCAGAGATAGGCTGTGCCAACAAGACCGGTTTTCACTCACCTGCCCCTAACAAAAGCTAAGAAATGTACAAGGAATTTGGAGAATTTTAGGGTCTTTTTACCAAAAGACAAAAAGCACACAAGTAGTTGTCATTACTATAAAGGCTCTCTTTGTCCCCATTGTTCTCTTGGAAAATCTTTTAGCCAACTACGAGAGCTGTTTAAATCCACAAGCTTGCTCTCAGTAGTTTAGATGGAAATAAAATTTTTGAAGCAAAAACCTGTTAACTCTCCTAAAACATTTTCATCTACCTTTCTTGTGAAAGAATCAGATCTATCATATTAAAATCCTCTCCAATGTGGATGGGTACCCCGATCATCCTATTAAGGCATCTAACTGAAGCTTTTCCATATTACACCAATTTGCTTTATATGACACCAAGCCTCCAAAATATCAATTTACCATACATTTCCTAATGCATTGCTTCCAGGGCAATAACTCTTACTCTTATTGTTTCCATAAAGGTGTTTGTTCCAGAAGAAAAAAGAAAATGATTGCTGGGAAACAGACACAGGACCATAGACACTCATCCTTGTGCTTCAGATACTGATCCCTCATCACGTCTGGGCAGCCCCTGTGAGCCCTGAATCCCGAGGATCACTCAGGATTATCAGATGTACAATGGAGAGTCATCACTTTGCTAAGTGATTATCTGCGCCTGGACATCTTTCACAAATGTCTAATAGATATGTTCTATGAGGAGAAAAGGCTGCAAGCTGTTAATGCCTAACACAGATGCACGTTAGGCTTCTACCAAAGTCCTCAACATACCTGACCACACTCAGTATTTCAGTCTCTAACGTTTGGTTTTGGAATCTGCTTTGAGACCTCAGCGTGCTTTTTTTTTTTTAAATATACAGATCTACCTACCTACATACACACACACATACACACACACACACATACATATACACACATACAATACACACATGTGTATGTAAAGGAGACACTGACTGCTGACTGCAAATAAGACACGAAGATTGCCAAGATTTTAGAGATGTATTTGTCAAGATTCCTGTCGATCCATGCCCTGTGGGTTACAGTGTCCTCTGTGATGCAGCCCTACCCTTTAGTGTGGGGACATTACGATGTATGCAAAACTCAGATCTACACGGAAGAAGGGAAAGTTTGGGATTATATGGCCTGCCAGCCAGAATCCACGGACATGACAAAGTATCTGAAAGTGAAGCTGGACCCTCCGGATATTACCTGTGGAGACCCTCCGGAGGCGTTCTGTGCAATGGTGAGGCGGTGCTTTTGTATAGAGTATTTCACATGAGTGGCATTCAATCTCATGGGCAAGCAAAAGAGGCGAGTGTGAAGGCTCAGTTTGGCAGAGCCAAATTTGCAGGTGGCAGATACATGTTGAGAGGCTGGCATCATTCTCAGAGGAGGGTTTTCTTATCTGTAGTTGCAATATATCTGATGCGATTGATGTATGGGAACTTCCTGCTTCCCAGCAAGCCAAAAGTTTCAATGACACAGGTGGAGTGTGTATATACTACAAATCAAAAAGCCAAATTGATGGTTAAATTTTAGAATAGAAACTGGAACATTAGGTCAGCTGGGTAATGTTGATGATGAAAACCCATTGGTAAGCCAGCATTAAGAATGCACAGGTTTATTCTTACACATAGATGAAACCAGGCTCAAATTCCCTAGTTCAAGATTAGTTGAGATCTCCTGTTTCCTTTACCAGACAGCATCTCTGATAGGGGTTCCTCACAAGGGGACCAGCAAGGTGAAAAGAAGGAAGGACAGTAGACTTTCTTGATGGATTGTTCCAGAGATCTTATTTGCCAGTTTGTGCCTATCCTTACTACCAAGGACTACATTTCTGTGGGAATTTTGGAGGTGGATACTGAAATACTGCAGACATATTTGCTGAAGGCAATGGCCTAGGGGCATGTAAGCTTAGACAATAAAACGAGGAGTTTTATTTGTTATTCTTGGGGGGTATTTAAGGCTTTCCCAGGTGGAACATATACTAGAAGAAAGGTGGCATTGGAGGAACATGTTGCACCTCCAACTAAAACCATAGCAGAAAATATACCTGTAAGGTGTCATTAAAGACATGGGTGATTAATATGGTGTCAGTTAATGTGGTAAGGAAATGAGACAGTGTGTCCATCTGGTTTATGTTGTTGGTTTTTATTGTAGGCAGTCTTTGCTTGATGTAAGAACCGTGACCCCATTTTAATCCACGTAACAGATATAACCATGTGGCAGGTTTTAATAGTATCTTACCTGACTTTATTATCTTGAACTTGGCCTGGCATTTTCAGGCCAGTGAAACTATTAATCAAAGCAGCATCTGTTCGCAGTCCCCAGTGAGTCAAATTAACATAAGATTGTCTCAGGTGGGGCACTGTAGAAATGGTTTTGTAGCAGGAAACAATTTGAGCACTAAAGAGTGTTTTCACCTAAAAGCTAAGGGCTTGCCATTTGTCAGCCTTTGGGGACTGCTTTGAATTATAGTCTGAACCTGATTTGGTGGAGGGTGAGAGAAGGATCTTGGCTATTAGGTGTCACTATGACTAAAGTGCCCCAAATGACTAAATATTTCAAAGAGAGAGCCTGTCTCTCTGGGTAACAGGTATGTGCTTTTGAAAGAAGTTGCGTTTTGCAAACCACAGGTTTTCAGTAAGGTTTATTCAAACGTATCAGTAAAACTCCGATAAATCTGTAAAAGAGCAGAGACATTTGTCGGCCTTATATGAAGTCTTTAGTAATTTCCTATGAAAGGTCAAATTTAAAATTTCATTGCAAATGTGGTGTGAAATTACTGTTTGGTTAGAGGTTATCCAAGCTCCAGAGCCTGCGTTCTGGGCCAGATTTTCTCATCAAGAGCACTCTAGCCCTATCTATTGGTTTCCGTGACACCCTGAACAATATGCCTCTCCTGGAATTGCTTAATAATTTACAGATCTAAGTGAACTAATTCTTGTCCTTTGCCAGGGTGCAGTTTCTACTCACACAGGTGCTGTAGGATGTCTTCAAGGTGTGATTTGTGTGTGCTGCTTCCCCGAACTCATCTTTGGCCAGAGAACACTGGCTCAGCATCTCTCTTGCCCCATGTGTAAAGCGTTCCCATGCCTGTTCCGCCTACCTGTTTCTCCGAATAGAAGTAGGAAAGGGCATGTTACAGGACTTTACAGGCTAGCTTTTCACAGGGACATGATCTAAGGTCCTTAAGTAAGTTAATTCCTATTAAATTATTGGTTAAATGATAGTAAAGGTACCTTGAGAAAAAAAGTTAAAGGACTTTTCCTAGGTTGGCCCTAGATGCAACTGTGTGACCCACCTGTGTTCACAGGAAGCCCCCCGCAGGCTGCATCGTGTACTCTGAAACGCTGGTAGACTTCAACATGTCACTGGGCAGAGTGTAAGATTTCTGAGTTACCTATCAGTCGTTAATTTGTATTCCTTAATGTGCATATGATTGGCATAGCAGATTTAATAATCTCCTTTAAATGTGAACTTTGGGACTATTAGTATGCATATTATATGCCAAGTCCGTGATAATGGCCCCAATACAGCAAAACTTCCCTTCTGTGGCTGTGGATTTTCTCTAAAATGCCTTAGTGTAAGAGTTCTTGACACCTCCTTAAAAGCATCGTGGGATGCTGTCATATCAGGTCTGCTGAGGTGCTCCTTAGCCCAAAGTCTAATGGGAATCCATAAAGTCACTTATGCTAGGACTTATGGGTTCTACGCTCCCTGACACTCATTTCCATTTCAGCTCCTCCAGAGTCATTATGGCCCATTACATCACCGGAGCTGCCAAATAGGCACAACCACTACTTAGCCTCTATATGTAAATGTTTACTGGAAGATGGCTTTGCCTCCTCAGCTAGGAACACTCTTAGTAATGACTCCAGGGATTCTGAACACAGAGAATACATTCAGTCATAGAAATAGTCTCTAATGCCCAGAGTTAATGTTGTTAACATGAGGTGGAGGTTCATTGGTATTGCACTGAAAATCTCTGGTGCTGCCTCTGTATTTTCTCTGTCAGTGTACGCCCATGGCTACCCATGAATGTTGCATTTATTTTAATGTGGAGTGAATTAGGAGGGGAAAAAACAGCTTTTGGTTCCATTTAATAATAGATCTCTGCTTACTAACCTGGATGTCCTATCTTTGCCAAATCTTCTATGTCAAGCTATTTAAAATGGTTATATATTAATCATATAAGCACCTTGAACAATAGTTTACTAGGAAAAATTTGTCTATAATAATGTAATAGAGACTACATATTAATATAGAACATGTGTGTGTGTGAATATCATATATGTTGTACGTGTGTATTATTTATTTGGAAAATTATTTGTTTTCTTTTTAGTTTATACATCCCTTTTCAAATTGACAGTGCCTAAAATAGAGCCTGTTTTTGTTATTGGGGGAAAACGTGCAAGGCACTGGGTTGGCTGCCTTTGCTTTTATAGCCGAGGCAACCTCTTTGTGTCGATACTGTCCTTTCAGCCATAATACAAGCTTCAGGTAGCATGCCTCTGTCGGAAGACACTGGTCATCTAGTGACAATGGTTTAATTTGCATAAGGAGCAGATAGGATGATCTGATCCTCTGTGTAAAGCTGAGGTGACAGCACAGAGCTGTGGCTTGGTCTTTGTGTTTAAATAAACGTAGCTGTCATGTCCCCCAGGCAACACCCTAGTGGCTTAAAAGTGGAAAAAATTATCTGCAATTATCTCCAGCTTGCAGGCAATGTTCTGTATAACTTAAACAGAGACACTGAGAAGAAGCCTCAAGATGAAAGCAGCCGTGTACATTTGTACAATTTCTGGGGCAGAAGTGCTGATGACTGTGGAAATCGGAGTCCTCGTGTGCTGCCTTGGATTTCAGAGCCAATCAAAACCAAATGAGAAAACAAAGATTATTAAAAAGTCTTTTGTGCATGTAATTTTGGCATAATGTTATAAGGTGGACATTAAATGTTTACCATGGAGATTTTCAGCATCATTAATATGGTATGCCTTTAATTACAAGTACACTCGTATGACTGAAAAATGGAGGAAATAAAGTCCTCTGAGGTGTACTTAGCGATACCCTCATTATGTTTACTGGAATAATTAAAAGAAAGAGCATAATTTTTCTAAATAAAATGTCAGACCTTGAAATGGAAATGGATTTTCTTGAGAAAATTTACTAATGTGTGCCTGTACTCTCGGTAGGCATTAATTCAAGGACCTTACCAGGTCTGTTAGTGATCATTCAACACTGTGTGGTTTCTATTAAAAATAAAATAGTTGATGTAAGCCTTATGGATAGAACCTATTTCATTAGAGCCAAGTGTAATTTATAAAGTAATGGGGAACTTTTACATTTTGTGATTTCAAAGGAACCTTTTGGGGCAAATAGTTGGCAATGTAGAGAAGTCAAGTCCACGTTTGGCTTAAATTTCTGATTTGCAGAATCTTGGGTTTCCATCTGGTGGCTATCAGGTGGCCTTTGAGAAATTAGTATGATAAACTCAATTACATTTTTTTTTTTAGTGACAAGGGATTAATATTAATTCTCCAAAAACTGGAAGGGACATTGACTTATACAATAAATGAATAGTCTTTAAAAATGCACTCTGTTCACATGAATCATAATTTGATAAGTGAATGAAGTTTTAGTGCCAGTGACATCTTTCATTTGAACTGATTTACCTCTTAAATTATGGCAGAATGGAGTTTTAAGAAAACTTCAGGTTTTCCATTGTTAACACTTCTTTGTTAGTAGTTCATTATTTGGACTTATTTCTCAGAGATGACTAATTTACAGTGAAGGGATTATGCGAGTGATTTATCACTTCATCAAGGAACCTCTTGCTGAGGAGCTCACGCAGCTCCTTTTATCTATGGTAAATAGAGTCTGTCAGTACCTGTAGGTTTCTCTGGCATGCGCAAGCCCAGCAACCTGATGGGAAAGGAACTGCTGCGCCTGAACTGAAACTGCACTGGTTTGGTATAGCTAGCATTGGTTTAGAGGTACGGAGGAGGTCATGAGAAGAAGATGATAGCTTGTATGGCCAGGGCAACAAAATTGAACAAAGGTCCTCAGGCTTACTTAGCAAGTGGTTTTACCCTTTGAGCCACTGAGCCATCTGGTCAGCGCCCCGTTAGTATTTCCTAGGTGCCTAAGTGCTCTTGTCTTTTTTGTATTAATGCTTCACCCATTTTATTCCAGATCCCTGGGTGCGGAGTGAGGAAGCACAAATAGCGCACTCGAGCCCTAGTGGTAGTGGTGAGAATTACATCCAGCAGTACCTGGAGATTGTCTGCAAAGGAAGTAGTCTAGAATGATATGGTGTCAGGGGAAGAGAAGACAGAGAAAAAGAGCAGTCAGAGTTGAAAAGCAGCATATAATTTTTCAGCATGTCAAAGAACCACTAAGCAAAATGATTTGGTAGTTAAATGCCTAATGTTTAACTCTGTCAGAAAAGAAGTAGAAGAACGGCTGACTGGAATGGTTGGGCACCTAGAGCATTTCAGTTACAGGCCGGTGGCCTGGTAAATGACAAGAGGATTTCCCATATCCTCCAGGACACAGGGGAATCGAGTCATTTTGTACTACTTCACAAGTGTAAGGAAGGCTGAGGATGTAGCTCAGTGGTAGAGCACTTTCTTAGTGTGTACGAAGCCCTGGGCGTAAATACCCATTGATTATTAGCAGTAATTTGGAACAGACATTAGTAATATATCACACAGTACTGAAATGCTTGAAAAATTCTGCTTCTCTCCTTAGATATTTCACATAATTTACTTTATACAATTAGGATCATATCACATCTGTTTTTCCACACTTTGTTTTTATGTATATATACATTGTCATCATTCATTTGGTTGCCATCTCCTCTTTAAATTGTGATTTTAATAGCTATAAATATTCCATTATATAGCTTTGCCATAGTGTA
Source organism: Dicrostonyx torquatus (assembly GCA_028555095.1). NCBI lineage: Eukaryota > Metazoa > Chordata > Mammalia > Rodentia > Cricetidae > Dicrostonyx > Dicrostonyx torquatus. The sequence goes on along the minus strand of JAQHUG010000145.1, from coordinate 3,757,292 downwards.
TCTTTCTACCTGGAAAAAAATCTTGTTTCTTTACTCATCAGAACAGTATAATTTAACTTAAAAGACCCATCTCCCACATACCAAGACTTTGGGGTTAAAAGGAAGTGTCTCTGTGTGATTGAGTTGAAATCCAATAGAAGGGTCATCTTCTTATGTCCTCGAGAATTGAATGGTCACTGACTGGAGAACCAATCTGTATATCAGTCATGAGAAAGAAAGTGTCCTGGGGATCAGACAAATCATTGTCTCTGAGCTTTGCTCTCTTTTGTTGGACTTCAAGATCCCATGGAAGTGGATGTGATGACCTTGTATACGTGGTCCAGAATGAAGTCAGGAGACCTCTTTCCAAACATAGTGCAGAAGATAAATAAAATAAGTTATGTGCTGTGCGTCTTTGGATTTAAAGTGGCCCACAATGATAACTACATTTTATATTAGAATTCAGTAACTATGCACTATCCATATCATAGCCAAAACAGAAGTTTTACAATATAAGGTTTACCCTTTCTGTGTGCTATGTTCTTATTCTGAATCTGAACCATAGATTATGTGTGATACATATTCATCTTTGGAATTTGCTTAACGGTTTAAACATTTATAAAAATATTGTATATACCATTGCACAGTTTCTTTTCCTTTTTTCTTTTATTTTCTTTTTTTAGTTTTAGTTTTGGTTTTTAGAGGCAGGATTTCTCTGAGTAACAGCCCTAGCTGTCCTGGAACTCGCTTTGTAGGCCAAGCTGGCCTGATAAAGATTCACCTGCCTCTGCCTCCCAAGTGCTGGGAATAAAGGTGGGTGCCACCACTGTCCAGCACATAATTTCTTATTTTAACTCAGTATTATATTTTTACACATACCATTGTGCAGTATGTTTACTCTGTGGATTTTTTCACTTATTCTTTCATATATGGGCATTTTGGTGGTTTGGTTCTTATACCTGAAGATACTTGACAAATGTTGCTAAATTGTCCACCAGAAAGTTATTTAAGGACCATATTCGATATCATTAGCATATACATGTCCTCATAAATATTTGAAAGTGTTCTTAAATTCTCTTGTTGCAAGGCTTTAGCAGATAAAAGAGGAGATACAATTAGCAGAAAATGAGGATCGAGGAATCCCATTCTTCCAATCTTTCAGCTAGGGCTAGAAGTTCAAATGTTCCCAGTGCGATAAGGAGGTATTTTGGAATGCAAGTGCCACTTCATTTTATAAAGCATGAATTTATTGCATTTACTTTCTTATTGTGAAGGTTAATGTCTTAGTGTCCATTTGCCTGTCTTTATTTCTAGCTACACTAGTTTTGTTGCTTGTAATTCTATCTTTTTCTCTACAGAAGCCATCAATTAAAAAAAATACATATGTGCGCATACTACATAAAACTGTAGCACAATTAGTAAAAGCCCAGAGACAGAAATTAGGATTCAACCTGAAGGTCATAAAAGCAAAACAGCCAGCTACTGGCTTTTACCTTTACCTCAGTCCAAAATGGCAATCCTGCTACCAGGAATCTCTCAAAATTAGACTGTGTGTGAGAGCTGTCTCCTCCCATCTTACCTCCTCTCTAGTTCTGCATTTAAAGACATGCACCACTACCACCCAGTTTTTATGGCAAATTTCTCAGTGTGTGTCACCACTGCCTGGCCTGCAAGGCTGATCAGTGTGGCTGTTTTACTCTCCGAATTTCAGGCAAGCTTTATTTATTAAAAATGCAAATGAAATATCATCACATAAAAGCCTTTTCACACAAACTTCGGTTTTGTTAGTAAGCTCCAAGGGTGAGCACCCTTTTTGTCTGAAGGCAAGAGCTCCCTTCACTCTGGAAACACCCTGGATTTCTGCCATAGAATTTTTCTTTTTCATTCAAAAATTTTTTATTTATTTTACATACCAACCACAGTTTTCCCTTCCTCCTCTCCCTCCCACCTCCTTTCTATGCCCCCCATCCACTCCTCAGAAATGGTAAGGCCTCCCTCCCGTGGGGAGTCAACAGGCCTCTGCCTTGGATGCAGATGGCAGACTTCCACCGTCCTGGGCTAACAAAGATCCTTCTGAGCATTCACATCCGGGTCTCCTCTGTTCATATGTGAAAACTTTGCAAAGGTGATATTTTCCTTGTGCAGAGAGTTTATTTTATTTTAGAATCTGTGTTGTTGAAAACAATTGTAACAATAGCATCTTCTTTGTGTGAAGCTGCCGTTGCGAAATTTGCTTAGGTTTTAATTTGCCAGACCAATGGGAATACATATTTTTTTCTCAAGTGACATTTTTCTTTTGAATTTTCGGAGCTTCTTTTCTTACACTTGGGAAAAAAATGCTGAAAGTTGCTTCTCAAGCATCATATGTGAAAACACGTTTCTGAGATTGGCAGGTGGTCAGTGTCTTCTCATCGTGCTGGGAATAGATAGATTCACATAGTGTCTGTTCCATGGAAATTAAAGGTGTGAGCTGAGAAAGAAACCAGAATTGGTTTTCACTCTTTGACCTACTTTGAAGCTGACTTCTAAAATATTAAATGAAGAGTTGAGCTGGGTATTGCTGCAGTGCAAAGAAGGAGCCCTTTTTGTTCCAGAAGGTCAATGTCTGTGGAGAGGTCCAGGTGCTGACACTATCATCAGGTCGCGTCTGCCAATGATTTTCTACCATCATGTGTAACTCTTTGTTCCTTTGCTGCTGATCTTGTTCTTCCTGGAAACGATAAAATGGAGACATCAAATACACTTCCAAGCATGTTCTAGAAATTAATCTTGTGGTTCAGCTTTGCCGTGGTTCTTCACTGTTGATTTGTATGGGGGAGGCGTTAATATACATACGTAGAAAAATAATTGAACAAGTGTGAGAGATATAAAGCCAGCTGAGAAGACAGAAGACCATCCTAGAGGAAGAATTCTGTGTTTCAAAGAAAGATATTTTAGTGTGTATAGTGTATAGGTACCAGACAAGACGAATGTGGGATGTGTAAAACTGGAAATTGTCTGACAGACCTGGAAAGCTGAGGTCTGTAGGTCGCATGAACTTTGCAGGAGAGTTTCTCATTCTTTTTGCAAGTGAATTCAAAAGTTGTGAACTGCTTGATACAAATCAGGTAGATTAAAGTCAGTTAAATTATGGGCTATTTGCAGTCTCCATGAGTAGAAGAGAATCCAGTTGATGTCTATACATGTTACAGAAAAAGATATATACATTATATAGAGAAAACGAGCTACTGACTGATATGTTAATCCAAGATTGTTTATGTATGCATAGACTGTGCCAGATGATTATATTCTAAAGTTTTGGCAGATTGTCTTATATTAGGTGTTAGGGTGTGTTTCCATTACTATAAGTATTATCTGAATCACAATAGTGCCATGTTGAGTCATCATAGTGGCTGGTGCTTTTTAAATGGCTGATGCAGTGTGACAGTTACAGGAGAGCATTATTATTGCATGCTTGTTGAACTGAGTTTGTGCTACATTTTGCAGATTTGACTTGTAGCTGATATTGATTTGATAAAGAACTTATTGGTGCCCTGCTTTTGTATTAAACAGTTGACATCATTTGTTCCTGTAATCTTCAAGTCTATCATTATCCTTGTAAGCAGATAAAGTAATTGAAGCATGAGGCTAAGTAATTTTTCCCTCTGGGGAGTAGGAATGCAATAAACGCTGGCATGCTGGCACCCATGTCCCCCTCTTAAACTATTCTATTCCCTCTTACTAGTATCTGTGGTATATTCGAGAAAACCATGGCGAACACCATTTTAAAAATTATGCTTGTGATGTGGACTGTGAGTTACAATGCTATGGTTTTGTTATTTAGGAAACCTTTTATCTGAAATAAACTCAGAAAATTGGATTCTGTAAACAGAGTGCACATAATGTTGGAAATGCATATAATATGATATAATATAATTCAGGGGTAAGGCAGCCAATCAACAGTGTTTGCTTCTGTTCTTCCTTTCTTTCCCATTAACGTGTTCATAAAAATGGAAATAGGCTGTTAGAAAACACAGAGAGCCAAGTACATACTGTCCTCACACTGTCTCACTTCCGAATAATAAGTCAGCAATTGTTGACTAGTTAGCAACATCCTATCATTGTGGGTGAGGTGTTGGGGAAAGTAGTTGGCCTGATGCTTCTGTTTACTTTACAGTCTCAGTAAAATTTAGTTTTTACTACAAGGTTTCTTATTTGGATGTCTACTGGGCATTTAGAATCTAACAGGCTTATTACAGCAGTTTTCCCCCAAAATCGATTCTGCTCTCATTTGTTCCATGTCTGTAAATGGAAGCTTATATTCATCTATCTGTTGCACAGAATAAACAGTCTAGAAGTTTGCTTCAATTCCTCTGTAATAATACATACTAGCAAGTCCTGCTAGGGAGAGCTTCAAAATATATTGTAAATCTGACCACTTTTCACCATCCCTGGTGTCAGGAACTAGTCTCAACTAGCTCTCTATCTAAGCTGAGCCCTATAGCATCTATCAATTGGCCTCCTTATTTTCAACTCTTGTTCTAGTAATAAAATTACATACATTTTGTATTATACTGTTATATATGATATATATAGATGTGTATTTATATATATTTGGCTCTCTTTAACTGAAGGTTATATATATGTAAATAATATATATATATATATATATAAATAATCAACAACATATCTAATGTTCTTTTCATTCTTTCCCAGTTCCCAGGCATGCATGGTTTTTCATAATGTATTTCTTGCAGGATGTAATAAAAAAAACATTTATTAGTCAGGACAGCATAGTCAGTCAAAAGGGTCACTAGAGGCTCTACTTTATTTTTTACCTTCTGACTGATTCCAGCTATTGTTATCTACTGCATATGATGTCATGTATTGATAAATTTTTCATGTATTTTTCCTTCCCAGTATGGACATTTCTAAGGACAGGAATTGTGTCTTATATATGTCCATGGTGGCTTTAATAAACATTTGTTGATGGAATGAAGTAACTTAAAATATAGGTGTGGTAATTTAACCATATCTGAGATTACTATCCATATACACCCTCTCACTGGGACAGAATTTGCTGTGCTGCAAGTTATTAAAATTTAAAGGTACTTAGTCTTAAAAAGTTATGAATATTTTATTTTTAAAATAAAAATACCTAAGCAATACAATTAGTATATATGTAAACATCACTTAGAATTGGCAATGATAATATGTTCTGGGTTTTTTTTTTATTAAAAATATAGAAATGTCAGAATTAGGGTCTTTGCCCTTGATTTTGATCCATTCCTTACCTCCTTCATCAAGAGAAAAACCCCATCTTGCTTTGGTATTTTCTCCTCATCCATGATTTTATACCTTTTGTTTTGGTTTTTATGTTTTGTTTATTTGTTTTGGTTTTTAAGTCAGGGTTTCTTTGTGTAGTCTTGGCTATCCTGGAACTTTGTAGACCAGGCTGGCTGGAAACTCAAAGAGATCTACCTGCCTTTGCCTCCCGAGTGCTGGGATTAAAGGTGTATGCCACCACTATCCAGCTAATTTTATGAGTTTCGTACAGAGTTTATGTATTTAAAACAATATATAATTTTAATATTGGATTTTAAAAATCTTTTTAGTAATTTGTTTTTTGTTATTTAACATTATGGCTTAAATTATGCATGGCATCTACATAATATAGTTTGTTCATATTAACATTTATTATTAACATTTCAATGTGAAAATATTTATTATTAACATTAACAGTAGTGTAGAAGAGTATTGTATGTATACATGTTTAAGTATATATTTCAAATTTATAGCATATATATATATCTTTTTACAAATATACTTCTCAGTAAGAATTTAAGAAATTTACTTTTTAAATTCTTAGTTACTTTCCCCATATCTGTTATAAACCATTCATTCATATAAGCCTCACCAGTCTCTTAGTATATACTGAAAATAATTTATTTTTGTTTGCTTTTCCTAAAATATGTACTGAACCCAGTGTGTTGGGTTGGAGATTATCTGTGCTTTAATCACATGTGGTTTCCTGTTTTGTATTCCTTAACAAAATATTCTAAGCTGTGTTCTGCACTATTTACTTATATGCTGCTTTTTTTGTCATTCAATATATTTCGAAAATTAGGTTTCTTGTATTTCCTTAGCTGTGAGGGCATTCATAGCCGGGGCTTATGAACTATCACAGAAAGCACAATCAACTCAGAATTCTTGATAAAAGTATATGTCCCATGGCTATTGATTTTTATGTTTAAATTATTTAATAGTAAATCACTTGAAGGTTGTATGAACATCACTAAAAAATATTTATCATGGTAATCTGACAGTCAAGAAAGGTGATATTTGGGCTAAACATCTAGCCCAACTATATACAATCTTTAACTGAGTCTTCATACAGGAAAGCAGATTTTAAGAGTGCCCCCTTGGATCTGATCATACGACTAGAAAGGTGTATATGTTTATATATTTATATATAAGGGATATGTGTATATATCTTAGTTTTAAAATTTTAAATTAAATTTACATTTAAAATTACAGTCTTTAAACCATGTTTAGTGGTTAGCCGTATGTAATTATTCTTCCATAGGCATGGTCTTCATTACTGGAGTGTAACAATAGCTTTACAGTTCTTTTAACCGGAAATCCCATTGCTTACTTTGCAAGATGATATATAAACATTGCCTCATCCATCATTGGAATGACTTGCCTCCTCGATGAAAATCTGAGGGTGATATGTAACTGTAATAAATTCAGACAGCAAAGGAAAGGTTCCATTTTCAATTAAAACCACAGCCAGGAAGTTTCCATTTAGTCTGACAGGGAGGTAGACCAGCATGCATTTTTTATATTTCCTGGTTTGTTTGGGAGGGAAGGATTGGAGGTATGATAAAGGCATTTTTGTTTTTGTTTTTGATATTCCTCTGTGTTCACCTAAGAAAAGCCTATTACCTGTCTACACTTGTTGAGTTGTGGCTGCTTAGAAACAGGTTTCATGAATAGGGAAGTTAGCATGAGAAAGTGCATGAATGCCTTGCAGGATATTTTATTTTGATTCAGATAGCCATGAAAGTTTAAATTAAAATTTAATGAAGTCATTTCATTTTTTTTCTTGCTCTGAGAAAGAAGATGACTGTATACTTAGGAGGAGTAACTGGGAATCTCTAAATGTCCAGTACACAGTAATTGTCTTTATTACTGCAATGACCATTACTTTTGCTCAAAGACTGAGGTTATTTGGAGTCTGCATTTCTGCTTTGGAGGTGTTTTCTGAGTGTTTTCCTATAGCTCCCCTTTCTTTGAACTGCCTGGCTTTCCCTGATATTGCTAATGGCATTTAATAACTAACTGCTTATGATGTTCAGGCTCGAAGCCAGGTTTTTAAAATCAGAATAATTTCAGAACTGTGGTTTTAAAGTAAATGAAATGTATTCTAAATAACACAGTATTAAAATAATCATTCATGGATGCAGTGGCATTTACACTGAGATTATAATGGTTTCATGTGTTAGCAACTGCACTAAGCATGCCTACAAACGCCACTATTTCTAAATACAAGAATGCTATCAAAATAAACTACTGTGCAAATAAATAAAAGCTCATTTTGTTAATGGCAGCTTGGGATGCACTCAGAAGCTTAGCAAGTCCAAGAAATTCCAGATGGTAAATGGAAAGCTTGGTCTCAAATTGGTTATTTTTGGAGACCAAATTATTCATCGTCTCCCTTTTATCCAAAACAACCACAGATCTCTACCGACACCCCAATCAATCACTGTTGATTGAATCCTTGTCTCTATAAATTCTACTTAGCACCATTTTATTTGTTTTTATTGTTCTTATTTAAACATAATGTGTTCAATTAGAGATACCACCAAGTTGTACTACCAAGATGACTACGTGAATTGAGAAGAGGTGCTGTTTCCTTAAAAACTGTACCTTGCAATATGGCTTAAAAATGAAAATAATATAGACCTCAGATTCCACCTGCAGCTCAGATGAGTAGCCTTGGGTGGGACACAGCTTATCCAACTGTGCTTAATGGTCCTGTGCATTATGAGGAGACTCCTCAGTTAAGACTATATTTACACTGCCCTTTGGAATGAGTATCACACAAGAAGAAAATCCTCTAGCAGGCTATACAGAAACTTTATTGTTACAACATTGGGTGACAAGTAATAAATGTTCATAATTTTCCTCACTGAGCTAGAGATGTGATGGAAGAGGAAAAATGTAAATTTTTAGGAGAGTATAGAAGCATAATACTGAGAGAAACTGAGGGAAAGACCTTGTCGGGAGTCTGCATGTTGGCAAATGTTAAATTTGCTCAGAGATGGTTTTGATTTTTCATTTTTATTCTTAAAGCTATTAGCATGTACAGTTTTATGATTGAAATTTCCACAATAAAATAGCTTTCCTCTCAGGAATAGAATATCCACTATCTCCTGTTCCTTTGTGAACTACAGTTTCCTAGCAGTTTAAAAGTGAGTTTCTTAGTGATGAAATTCCCTGTTGCAGTAGGCCGTTTTCCTTAGTGATGCACCACCTCGTTTTGCAATTTTCTGTTTCCAGTCTGCCTCCCACAGCAGGTTATAATATCCATGAAGACAGTAACAATGGAGTCTTTTCTCTGTTGTGTCCCTAGAAATTAATATAGGTCTGGGACATAGAGGGGTCTTAATAATGGCCATGGAATGAAGAATCCTACCAGCTTGCTTCCCTAAACTTCTTCTCTACCAAGTTTTATTCTTTCATTATTTTTTTGCATTGTTTTCTGTTATCTTATTACCATTTTTAATATAAAAGACTCAGAAAGACTCTCACAGAAGGGGACTCAGGAATATATATGTGTGTGTGTATATGTGTGTGTGTATGTGTTATGTCCTAGTTTAGACACGATGTGGATATTCCCAAAAATCCACATGTTGGACATTTGTTCCATGCTATGACACTATTGGAAGATGGTGTGGACTTTTAAGAGGCAGAGGATGGAGGGGAGTCTTGAGACCATTATGGTCTTACCCTTGAAAGCAATGAATTACTTTCTCATGGAATTCTGACTAATGTGGTTAAATAAAGCTGATTTTCTTCATTATGAAGCCCTGAGGCATATCATTGTGCTAACAGAATGCTGGTGGATGGATTTATACTTCTTCCTTAGATGCATCTTTTTGAATTTGATGATGTTCCCACCACAGGTTAGTCGAGTTCCACATGTATTTCTGAAATCCTTTGTTCTGTGAAGCTCTGTACTGGGCATGATGGGAGATAGTGATGACAGGCCAGGCTCTGCCTTCACGAATCTCACTAAAGAAAGTATTTAGAAAGACAAGGAAAGGAGCCACACAGCTGCAGGAGCACAGACAGCTGCATTTGCTGCAAACTTTATGGGATCAATGACAGATTCTCAAAAAAGATCTTTGAGCTGGGTCTTGGGAAAAGGTAGTGCTTTCAAGGATTAAAGACAACACAGAACATTCCAGTTCAAGGAAGCTGCAAAGATTTGCCTTTTACTTTATTTTAAAGATTATTTCTCCTTATGCATCTATCTCAACAAGAATGTTATGACCTTGCCATCCATAAATTAATCTAAACCCTACTCTATTGTCCTCTAGTTTTCCAGTATGTAAATACAGTAGAATTTTTTTTATCAGTCTTGGCATATTCTCCCACTTTATTATCTATTAACTGTTACCCACAATAATGGAAATGAAGATACTATCTGAAGTGTAAAGCACTATATAAATATAGAGAAATGCTACAGAAAGTTAGACTACTATAATTTTTATGTTCCTTTAAAAATATTTTATTTAATATCCATATGTGCATATGTCTTTGGATCAAATCTACTACTTATATGCCACCTATTTTCTCCTGTTCAATATTTCCCTATGCCCCCTACTTTTTCCTTCCAACATCATCCCTCTTCACCCTCTAAGTCCATTTAGCATTTTCCTTAGGTACATGGGTGTGGAGCCACCTATTGGAGCATGAGTAGCTCCCCAAGGCTTTTTATCCCTAGAGAAAGCTAACTCCCCCTTCCCCAGCAGCCATCAATTGCCTGTAGATGGGGTGGGACTTCTTGAAACCCTCCCCTGTCCACGCTCATATTTAGGTTAGCTTGATCTTGTGCAAGTCTAGTGTATGCTGTCCCAGTCACTGTGATTTCATGTGCAAACTGTGCCAACATATCAGGCTAGTATTGTTTTGCTACAGACATCTACTCCTTCTGACTCTTATAATCTTTCTGACCCCATTTTGGTAATGATTACAGAGGCTTATGGAGAGGGTTTGTAACGTAAAAATCCCACTTAAATGGAACATCATAGCCTCTTGTTTCCTGCATGCTGACCCACAGTAGGTCTCTGTATTAATCACTATCTTCTGCATGAATAAGTTTCTTCAATGAGGGTTGAAAGATGAACAAATCTATGGATAGAAAGATCAAAAAGTAAAGGCAGTTTACTGCTCTGTTCATTTAGCAGAGTAATAATAGATTCTCTCTTAAGGCCTATTACCAAGCAAGCCATGAGTTTTGACCTGGTTAATGGTACCAAGCATGGTTTGCAGCTTTTAGGATAATCTTAAACAAAATCACAAAGTGGTTGCCCACTTCTATGACATCCATGGCATTATTACCAGACTAGTCATTATTATAGATTGCAGAGTTCGCAGCTGGATAACATTGCTGATGACTTTACTCCACTGTAACTTATAGAGAACCTTCTAGCTCTACGAAGTCTAGCCAGCAGGGATGAGAGTTTCTGGTTGGTACAAGTATGCTATTTCTCGTTTACGACTCAGGTGTGTGATGTGTTCAGTGATAGGGCCTTACCATCAAACTCTGCACAAAGAGCAGTAACAATAGCCTATAACGTTTTCGGGGACTGGTCTTTGATACCTTACTGACCAACAGCTTGAAAATAGGCTTTTAAATTATGTTTGAGATTGATTTTTGTTGCTGTAAGAAACACCATGACCAAAAGCAACTCAGGGAGGAAAGGATTTATTCCATCTTACAGGTTACCTTCCACCACCAAGGGAAACCAAGGCAGGAAGCTTGAAGAAAAAAAATCACAAGAAACAAAAATACTGTTTGCTAGCTAGCTCCTTCGCTCACATTCAGCTGCCTTTCTTATGTAATCAAGGTCTATCTGCATAGGGATGGCACTGCCCACATTGTGATAGGCCATCCTATGACAATTAATACTCGAGGAAATGCTCCTTAGATAAGTCCACTAGCCAGTCTGACTTAGTTCCTCAATTGAGATTTCCTCAGATAATTCTGTACAGTTGACAGTTGAAGCTAACTGTACTATGTTCTTACTTGTGAGCTCAGGAACCACAAGTCACAGTTTTAGTACAGAAAATGAAAAGACTCTATTCAATATATAGGTATAGAAGAAGTTATAGAATAAGTTATGTTTGTGTTGCTTGTTTGTTGTTTTGTGACAATTGGCTCAATAATTAATGTTTAAAAGCAAAATTTCCCCCCAATAGTCATTCTTAATACATAATGAATTCTTGGTTTGACCAAACCTTTGTCTACCAAAAATTTTGCTGCAGAGATGAGATTCACATAATTATGATTACATAACAATACACAAGTAAGTGAGCAAAGAGCAAAGTCTCTGGTCATTAAGTGCAATGGGTGTGAGTGTCCAGTACTTAGAAATAGGAGGAGTTAACACAGTCAAAGCAAGCATCATAATTAGAATATAAACAAACTAACCTCACCTAGATCCACAACCTGTGGCAGAGTGTCTTCTATAACCTCTATAGCCCCAGCCTCATTTCCCCCTTTCTCCCAGAATAGTGATGCATAAGGAAATGACACAGGATTGTTGGTTTTCCTATTGCTTTCTAATAAGAAGCATTTATAAAATTACTTAAAATCCTTTTTACTTGATTTGCCCAATTGTGCATGTACTGATTAGTTTTGTTAACTTGACACATACTTAGGAAAAGAGAATCCTAATTGAGGAATTGCCTTTACCAGGTTGCCTGAGGGCATGTCTTTGAAGGCATTTTCTTGATTGCTGATTGATATAGGAGGGAGCATCCCACTGTGGATAAGGCTGTCCCAGGGCAAGCAGGCCTGAGCTCTGTAAGAAAGGTAGGAGCAAGCCAGGGTGAGCAAGCCAATAAGTCACTTTCCTTTGTGAGGCCTCTCTTCACTGTCCCCAGGTTCTTGCCTTGAGCTCCTGACTTTGTTTTCCTCGATTATGGATTGTAGGCTGTAAACTGAAATAAATCCTTTACTTCCCAGCTTAAATTTGGTGACTGTTTATCATAGCAAGGTAAAAGTAACTAGGACATTATTCATGACCAACACTTCTTAACTCTGAATCTGCCTTCAATAATGGACAATCACTAAGAATCTTACTCCAGAAGAATCTAACCATAACTTATAGGATATCAGTATTACTTTTACCTAGTTTATTAAAAAGTTAGGAAAATATATGGTTCGTTGTTATCATCCTTAGCCTTACTAAGTTCTAAAGCTAAAGGCTATATTTTTAAACTAATAATTTGTATTTGAATAAACACAATTTTAAAAAATTTTCATGCATCTTGAATCATTAATCCCAACATAAAGAGGAGAAAAATACCCTGCTTTTTAAAAAAAAAAATAGAAAACCAAGAGTTGAGAAGATAAATGATTTGCTCTAAGTCACAATAACTAATAAAGGGTGTTGTTGGATTACCATGTGTACTTTAGCTTATACTTAACCTTTATTGAGTATATTGTATCAGACATTAAGTGCCAACCCAGCATGATTAACTTAGCCTTTGAATGAAAGCTTGCATAGATTTCAGAAGGATGTAAATATATTACCACTGAGTTTGCAATTTTCTTCAAAGCCGTCCTTTGTTCTTTTCATGTACATGTTGCTTGTTGGCTAAGAAAGCACTTGGCAAAAGAACATTGCAGTCATTATCGATGCTTCTTACCTTGGGTTGTCATAAAGCTTATGAAAGGCTTCCACAGAAATAATGCTAGAACAGGCTCCTCTGGGAACCACAGGATCAGAAGCACTGGGCTACTGACAAATGGATACCAGAAAAGAACTTTGAGATCACTAGAGGTAAATGGGTTTTGCAGTTCTGCAGTACTAATGGTACTTGACTGTGCAACCAGGAGATGATTCATGCAGCCATACTCTGAAATGAACGAGGCCGTTCTCAAATGTGACTCTACTGTGCACCCTCTCTTCCTCACTCAACTTATTATGCACATAGGATGGCATTGGACACATCCTCAGTTTGTTTTTCAGTAACCCAGGCAAGAAAAGACCTTAGCTCAAGATTCAAATATAAAAATGCCAGGAATCTGTAAATTCGTGCTTATAATTAAATAGTTATTAGCCTATATAATAAGATATTATATCCAAAAAGATTATTTTTCTAATAGGTAAATCAAATTTATTTTTTAATATACTAGGCAGTAGTATTTCTCTCTAAGTAGAAATTTCTAGTATGACTGCTCATGAGCTTCTCCACTCATCCCCTGGAAAATAAGAATGCATTTACTTTGAGGAGACATTTAATAACAACAAAATAAATCCGGTGGTGGATCAGCTATTTTTTATACTCAAATCATATATTAGTTGATTATTTCCATAAGTTTTGTGCCACCACTGCTCTAGCATATCTTGCAGGCAGGATCAGTTCTTAAATAATTTTAATTTTAGGTTTCTCCTGAATGAACAGAAGGGTAAGATCATTTTATAGTATTTTCATATATGTGACAATATCAATGACCCCGTAGTTCTTTATCTTGTTCTTTTCTGCTTAGAATATATTTATCTGTTTCTCAGCCACAGAACGCTGATTTAGAGAAACAATAAAGCAACAGATCTAGAGAAACACCTTGGAATTGTTGAATATATTAGGAAACTCCTGAGAGTTTGAAGATTTTATTGAATTGGGGACTAAATTAAATTATATGCCATGCTTGCTTTTGGTAGGCTGAAAAATGTAGAGATCAACTTCATATACAGATTAGTTTTTTCCTTCTTTCTTTTTCATGAACCACATTTGAACATACATTTATTGGAATGGTAAAAATAAAAATTAGTCATTTCATCCAAATTCTGCTGGCTTGAATTTGTAGACTTCACAAAGGATGGAAGGTCACTGTAGAGCCTCTTGAGATGTGATGTAAACTGTCCTTTTCATAATGAAATCCTATGAGGTGCACATTCCAGTCAAGTCTTAACTCTCAAGAGAAGGCAAGATTATAATGAGCAGTACTCTAATGACATTTGGATGGAGAAATATTGGTTCTGACTGGGCTGGTGTTTGTTCTAGGGAAAATAAAGAAAGCCTAATACAGTTTAAGAAGAAAAATGAAACTTTGTTTGCTGCCTCCTGTTCTCCTAGTTTCTTCATGGGTTCCACTCTTTTTTTTTCCTTATGCAGGAGTAGATGCCTTTTAATAATTAAGGTCTTCATAGGACTATTTAATGTTGTTAAATTATTTAGAAAATCTCCATTTTATAAGTATTCATAAGAAAGTGAATGAACAGTCAATAATGAAATTTAAAATGCTATAGTGTGTATTTTAATCCAAGAAATAAATTTCTGCTTTGTCTGCTTTCTGATAAATCCTCACCTATTCAACTGATGATTTTCTCTGCTACTGGAGAAGTAGAAGTACCAATAAATATTAAGAGAGTCATTGCAAGTAATTAGCTTATAATATTATGAAACTGACTAGACTGGTCCAAATTTGATGACAGTCTGTCAGAAAGGGTAGATGTGATGATTCAAAGTTGTTCTCCATGGCTGAAAATCCCCACTATATTCTTAAAGTCTTTAACTGAACCAAATATTTCATAACCTGAAATAATGTCAGTTTCTTAAACTCATCTGACAAGGGACTATAATCACTTCTACAAGATGCTGTCATACACACACCTAGATTAGTGGTTCATCAAAGAGGCAATCACGTCTTCTTTGGAGGAATGCTAAAATAACTATTTTCAAAATAGATTAACTGTGCTTCTTTTTCTTTGTGTGTGTGTGTGTGTGTGTGTGTGTGTGTGTGTGTGTGTGTGTGTGTGTTCATGGATGTGTGTTGGTGTGTGTTGGCCAGGGATCAACATTGGGCATCTCCTCAACCTCTCCACCTTATGCCTAGAAACCAAACCTGAACTCACCAATACAGCTAGATTAACTGGGCAGCAAACCCCAGAGATCCTATTGTCTCTGCCTCACCAGTGTTAGGATTGCAGGCATATGACATCGTCCCCTGATTTTTACGAGTCCTGGACTTCTGAAGGTGAATCCCCATGCTTTGAAAGAAAGCACTTTACTGTCTGATCCTTCTCCCCCATTCAATTAACTATGTAATATTCTTACTTAAAATACCCTTTAGGTCCTAAAGAAATGAGCTGAGATCAAAAGAGGACTCAAGTGTAAGAAAGATAACTGAGATACTTCTTTCTTTCTTGGACTACATCCTTGTCCTGCTAGTCAAGCAAGAGAGAAACTTCAGTATCCATTCAATATCTATTTAATAATATAATTTCTTTAACCATCTTATACATGGTGATTTACTAAGTTTAAGGAACAAGGTTCAAAATTGATTAGCTGTCTTTGTAAATAATAAATCAACTAATAACAAGGAAAATATTATTACTGGTAACACTAATAAAAATTATGTAAATGGCAGTTTTGTTATTAGTAAGATTTATAAGCAGATGCGACAGAGCATAATTATTGATGCTGATTGTTTAAAACATATGAAAATTAAACAATTGAATGGATTACTTGGTTTTATTTAACTGCTTTAACAGCAGCTACTGTGGGTCAGGTTCTGAAAACATGTTATAATTTATATTTATCACTGCTGACCTCATACTCAAATATAGTCGGCCATTTTTCATATTAAAGAAAAATTTCCACCTTAAATTTCCTGCTTTGACACCCTTTAATAAGAACAGGGATCATGGCCATGCATTCTCTGTGTCTTAGTATGGCCGCCGTGTTTACTTGTAGCTCACACAGATGCTTAGGGCTTCACACCATGTGAACAGGACAGAATATCCCTGTATTGAATCTGGCCCTTAGTGTGCTGTGAAATTGGATCGGTTAGTCTGATTATGTTCAATCCACATAAGATATTTATTTTAAATGGCACTTTCTGTAATTTGAACCAATGCAACACTGTGCCTCATTGTTGCTTTCATATACTGATGCCTGAGTTCTTGATGTTTGTGACTGCATGATAGTTTTCTTTACCTATCTCTCTGTCTATATATGTGTATATATACATATATAAACTGCACATGTATACACAAATATATATTTATGTTATAATTTATTTGTATATATATATATATATATTTGTGACACACATATATGAACACATGTATATTAGTTTGACTCCCAGCACACAACTTTTGTTCTTCTCTCTACCCTTGCAGTTTCAGGAGCCAGTGGCAGAAAGTACTGAAAAAGAGAGGCTTCAGACTTGGAGGAATTCAGGTTAAAAACACTGGGTTTCTTTTTTGGAACCCTAGGTGGCAATGGTCTGCCATTGTGTGCCCCAGCAGGGGTTTAACAGGCTTCTTGGTTTCCCTGTGCCAACAAACTGCAGGGATTCTTCCACTGTAGCCATTCTCAATGCAGGTGCTGTGCACCCGCAGCTATATTGCTCCAAACTCCAATTTCCTGCCCCTTGGAGGCAGAAGTGCTCATCCACTCACTAAGAACTCACAGTATGCCTTAAAACTGAAGTGACAATTGTTAATCATATACCAGTTTCATATCAATAGTTTCGTAAACTCCAATTCCCATTGACACATAGAAATAGTTTTCGCCACAGTCTGTCATTCTGATTTTGTTTATTTATTTATTTATTTGGAGCAGGAGTGACAGTTGACAGATCTATCTTTCTTTGGAATGAAATGTTAACTTGGCCAGTTTCCTGTTTGGGTTAGAGTACATGGTATGCCCACTAGACTGCACATGCCAAGCATTCTGCTCTTTGCTTGCTTTCACCAACTGTGAGAT
>JAQHUG010000145.1:3666608-3715268 GCA_028555095.1 Dicrostonyx torquatus | reverse complement strand
TATATATTTTTTTCTTTGGGTTCACCTTGCTATTTAGCTTCTCTGTTGATGGCCATATCTGAGTGTTGAAAGATTGCTACATATTTTATTTTGTTAATTGTCTTGCAGATTAAGATTATTTCGTGTAACCTGTAGCCTATAAAAATATGATTATTGGTGTTCTACTGTATGTGGAACTCTGTACTGCCCCCGAGAGTTCCCATGTGGAGTACAATAATTAAATGCTTGGTTTATTTTATGCTCTATAGTTTCAATTTCTCATGGTTCTATCAGCTTCTAAGCGTTTAGCTGGTGTGGGATGTCTTTCTGTCTATGTGTTGCTTTTCTTGGTTAATGAATAAAGAAGTGGCTTGGCCTATACCATGGGAGGAGGAAGGCAGAGTTGGAGAAGCCACGGAGCCACCGGAGGTAGACGTGCTAAAACTTTGCTGGTGGGCCACGACCTCGTGATGATATACAGATTAATAGAAATGGGTTAAATTAAAATGTAAGAGCCAATAGGAAGCCAGAGCTAATGGGCCAAGCAGTAATTTAATTAATATAGTTTCTGTGTGGTTGTTTTGGTTCTGGGCAGTGGGGACAGACAAGCAGCCTCCTCCAACACTTAGTGTTTTCAGATACACAAGCATTTATTAAATGACTTCCATCAGGTGTCTGGGTTTTTAAGAATTAAACTACATAGATAACCCTGATCCATAATTACACATTCAGTTGAAACCATTAACCTGTTCACAAAAAGAAGCAGGTTGTGCACAGATGGTGCCCTTTTTTCCCTTCTTCAGGAGAGATGGGCCCACAGGAGGCAGAGTTTTCTCTCCCCACTTTCTTCTTAAATATGAAATGGTACTCGATTGAAGCCACCACATTCCAAACTGAAAGGATTCCAGTGACACAAAAATGACCTTTAACCCAGACTCATACTTTCTGGCATGCTGGGATGGTTTATTTTCGGAGAGATTTCTGCAATTTGCATACTGCTTTCATCAGGTCAGGTCACAGAGGAGTGAACTGTCTTTCCCTCTGCTGTGTCCTGACTCTCCAAGCCTCTAATTCAGTGGCAGAGGGAATTTTTATGCCATGATCTGCGAAGTCCCCCCAAAACCTGTAAGAAGATGGAGTCCTGTATGTAAAAGCAAAGAGCCTTTATTTTATTCAAGTTTGCAAACTCAGTCTTTCCGCATGGCCAATGTATTGGAATAAACAGAGAGCCCTGAGCTCAGTTAGAGTTGGGTTTTTATAGTAGTAAAGGTGGGGCTGAGGAGTTTCTGAGGTTCAAGACCCCTGATTGGCTGACATTTGTCTAGGGGTGTCCTGGTGAGTGTGTGCTGGCAGGTGATACTACAGTTGAAATGTTAGGCATTTCCTTTGGATGCTCTGTTCTTGGGTGGTGCTTGGATAATCTCAGTTTGTGGTCCTTCCTGCAACCAGATTAGCTATTAAGACTCAAGCTCCATTAAACTTATTGATGGCTGAGCCCTACTCTGGCAGGTGATAATGGTTGGAAGTAAAGAACTTCCTTTGGGTGGCCTGCTTCTATTTACCTTATCATGACTGACTCCTTTAGGAACCACATTAGAAATTTATTACATGGTTGTCTTTCACCCAAATGCTGCTTGCTCTTACTGCTTCCTGTAGCTAACAGTTTTGCAAAATGACTACCTCTTCTTTTCCTGGCTGTATCTGGCACATTGAGGTGTTTAAGGTCTCTTGGCATCCCCATGGGAACACCATTTTGAAATAGTCCTCATTTGCATTGGATGGCAACTGGAATCTCTACCAAGATTTCACTGTTGGCAAGTGATCAGATCAAATTCAAATTCGTTTTTCTTCCCCCCAAGGGTAATGTGCCTGCAAGGGTGATTTTTTTCTTGTTGTTGTTTTTTGTGTTTTTTTTTTTTACTTTAAACACTCATACATTTTCAGTGAATAAAGTTGTCTTTTACATACCTTAACGAGGTCAAACAGTGTTCTTTCAAAGTAACAACTATAAGCATTAAATTTTTTGGTCGGTTTATGCTGAATTGTGCTGGCATTGCATGATTCTTTCATCTGAAGACCATCAGTCTGCTTTTGTTAATGTCACAGTGGCTTCTAGGGCCATGGTTTATAAAAATGTCACTGGTGGAAGACATGTTGTGACTTTGGGATCCTGAATGAGTTGAGTTGAAGGATTGCATTTGAAATTCATATGTATTTCACAATTAACTTGGCCAAAGACAACTAGGATGCCTACTCATCCTTTACACTTTCTGCTCCCTCCCAAAACTACTGATCATCCTAGCAAATGCTATCACTATTCGGCGTCACACTTCACTGAGCAAGTCAGCTACAAGCCTATCCCTTTCTCTTATCCCCATGGCCATGTTGTTACTGTTGTGTAAGAAGACTACAACAGTGTCATAAGGCTAAAAGGAATATACAGAATAGCAGGAATCAGTGTAGTAACTCTTAGGAAATACAGTCACACCCTGCTTATCTTCCCATCCTTTCCACATTCTGGAGTTCAGGAGACCCACAATATCATCTTTTCTCTTAAAGTCTTGGGTGTTCCCATCCAAATAAGACCCTGTGCTGCTGGAGCTATATGCGTACAGAACTTCAGCATGATTCTTCTTAATCGTTCAAGAGTTGGAACCAAAATATTCTAATTATCTGTCTCCTGGACACCCAATGCGCAATGGAGTGCAGGACGGAACAATTGCATTCTCATTCACAATGTGGGAGACACTGAAGACACAGCAGCCACGGCCAAACCACACTTATGAAAAATAGTTGTTGGCCATTCTTTAGTAAAGACTCAGAACTACTCCCTAGAGGATGCTTTTCCTGACCAGTGGACTCCCCTTCCCTTTCCAGTCTTTGTACTCCCTGACTTCTTTTCCACAAGTGGCTCAGGGATGGAGTTGGGTAACTTTTTCACTTGTTTCAATTTCAAGGTAGTTCACGGAATCAGAGACACCCACCCCCTTCATTGTATGATTTTCCTCTTCCCTTAAGCCCAAGTTTATCAAATTCTTTTAGAAAGATTGCGACTTCATATGTGTCTATTTATAAGTCTACTCTATTAGACAAAAGACACCCCATAGATATTTTTAGTGTGAGCCTTTTTTCTATTATAGGCTTCCTGTGTGCCGCTGTGGGCATCAACCCTTAAGAAGCTTAGTTGCTTATTGATTTAAAAGGCACACTCTTAAATTCTGACAACTCTGTGTGTGTCTGAAGGGTTTATGAGGTGCCACGTTAAATCTTTCTGGTGCTTTAGTGGTGGGTTTTACAGTTACATTCTTGTAACGTCAAGACAGTTTCCTAACAAGTCCAGCATTTGAATTTTGTATTGTGGTTCTTTCTCTCTTTGAGACTCTTCTGTTTCAGGACACCGAACATGTAAGGAACGCTGGTTTTGCTTTGGTTCTTTGTTTTGTTCTTTAAAACCCATAAAGTTAAAAGCTCCTTTACATTTTTGACTAAAAATTGAACAATTCTGTTTTTCCCATCTGTCTTTCTGTGACTTTCAAGTGTTTAAGGAAACAGTTTGGCCCTTTTGAGAACTGTACTTACACAAAACTCACAGGCTTGGGGCTAGAAAGATGGCTCATCTGTTAAGAGCATATACTGCTCTTGCTGAAGATATTAATTCAATTTTCCGAACACCCAAATAGGGTGGACCCTTTCGGCATCAATGGACACCAGCACACACATGCATGTTGTATCCCTGCCCCAATACACATGATTGAAAACATCTCCACCAGCTTACATTCACATTTTCATATCAGTGACGCCAGTGAAGTTCTTAAATACTTTGTCTTTATATAGCAATGTCAAGTTCAAGACTGTAATCCTTCTAAAGGCTTCAGAGATGAATCCTTTCTTGAAGTTCCTAGCATCTACTGGTTTCCTGGTAATCCTCAGAATTCTTTGATTTGCAGCTTCGTCCCTTCAATGTCAGTCTTTCTTATCACATGGGCTTCTTCCCTCTGGGTGTATCTGTGTCGTCGTGTCCTTTCCTTTTCTCATAATCACACAGACAGATTAAAATTACAATTTGTCCTAATTCAGTGCATTTTATTAACTATTTACATCCGCAGAAAACTTATTTTTTAAATAATGGTTCATTCTGAGACTTAGGCAGATGTGATTTTTTTGTGTGTGTGGAATATTATTCAGGTCAGTCCAAGGTCAGATGCCCATGACTGAACCTTGAAGATGTGCACAGCATAGTTTGTATAAGACTGGTGCAGTCTCAATCACACCAACTGTTCAAAGGAGGACAATTTGACTGAACTTACAGACGGGAGATTTCCGACATCATATTTAGTGAGCATGAAGTATTATAGTCACCTTTGAAAATGCAGTTTACCACACCTTTACCTAGTTTGTGATCAAAATCAATTGACTCTACTTGAAAATGTATCTGAAATATGTTCTCTTATTTCCTTGTCACCTAGACATG
Organism: Dicrostonyx torquatus; assembly: GCA_028555095.1. Taxonomy (NCBI): domain Eukaryota; kingdom Metazoa; phylum Chordata; class Mammalia; order Rodentia; family Cricetidae; genus Dicrostonyx; species Dicrostonyx torquatus. Next base: position 3,710,818 of record JAQHUG010000145.1, on the reverse strand, counting down.
CAAAATAACACCGTCTTTCATGTGAATGATGACACTTGATCTTTCTACATCTGTTTTTGAGTTTTAAAACATTTATATATATATATATATAAATGTTTTGCCTGCATGATGTTTGTGCATTATATGCATTTCTGGTAACCATGGAGGCTGCAGAGGGTGCCAGAGGCCCTGGAAATGGAGTTAACCACAGCTGTGAGTCACCATAGGGGAAATGGCAATTGAATCTAGGTTTTCTGGAAGGGTGGTCAATGTTCTTAACCACTGAGCAGTCCCTTCATCTTTCCAACCTCTTTTATTTGGTCATTCTAACCCACTCAGCACCACACTGAAGGGAGAGAACTGTTAAAACCATGCATTCAATTGGTTGTTATCATTTCTCTGGTTGAATGTCTCTGGGGACTTACAGTTGCTTATAGAATGAAACCCAGGTATATCCCAGTGTCCTTAGCGGCAATCACATGATCTCTGCCTAGCTCTTCCTTTTTTCTTTAAGAAAGTCTTTCCTTCCTTATGCTTGACTTCTTTGGCCATTCAATCCTCCTAATAGTTCCTGAACCGAGAACATATGTTACTATTTCCTTTTGCCTAGGAAACTCTTTTCTTGCTTTTCCATGAATATTATACTTAGTATACTGGAGGTTTCATCTTAAATATTACTTTTATATTTAATAAAAATAATGATGTATTTTTTAATTAGTTCAAAAATAAATGCCAGGTCCTGGAGTTAGATATTCTATTCAGAGGAGTTTAGCAAATCACTAGCACATAGACTGTGTAACACGTATCATGTTCTATGGAGTTCAGAATTTGCTCCCTAGACTGTCTTTCTCTGGAGACTGCCCTCTGAACCACTGTAGTCTGCAGCTCTTTAAGAGAGGCCAGTCTCTTGTGTCATCCTGTTGTACCACTGCTTTTTTCCTCCACTTGGCTTTTCACTTTGGGGTCAGACAAAAAGCATTACTCATTTACTGCCTGTACTTTTCACTAGATTAAGGTGAGAGGTGTTTTACATTCCAACACCCAGCATAGCAGGTGGCATGCAGCAGGCATTCAATAAACATTGGAAGAATGGGGATTGGAGGAAAATGTAAACCTTCTTTGAATTTTTACACCGGTACTACTGCTAATTTGAAGATTTAATCAGCTGAACAAGATTATAGGACTCCTGAATCGAATACTAACATATCTCTGAACAAATGAATGAATGAATGCAGCTCGTCTTCAGTAACTGGTTTCCACAAAGGCAGGGCTGTTTCCCTTTCTCCACTGGTCCTTGTGATTTTAACCTAAACAAATCAAATATATGAGCATACCTGTCATCGGGGCTGCACAAGGACAAGGAAGAGTTAACACTGTGTCTGAGTTACTAAATATCTCCAGCAATGTAGTGAGAGTCAGCGAGACCAGATACTGTCATTTCTTCATCTTTTTTTCACTGCCTCAGGTGTTGGCGAGGACACATGATTCAGAAGCAAGGGCAGAATGACTTTGTTTTACCCTTTCCAGAGAAAAGATGGACAGGATTGGAGCAAAAAAAAGACCGAAAAGAGAGCAAGAGAAAGAAAAGCCATTAATATTTCATATTATGCTGAAAATGCTTGATTATAGCTCTGGCTAGAAGGAGAAATTTCCTTGAAACTATTAGATTTTTATTGCATGTCCAGACAAAGGGCTGACTTATAAGCAATCTGATTGTTTACCTCTGTGCATAATAGGAAATGGGAGAAGGATTCTTTTAAAAGCATTTGCCACTTAGCATTCACAACACTATCTTATTTGATAATTCCTACTTATGAAAGTAAAGGCTCCTTTTCTTCTTCGGCAGACCTGTGGTTCTGATGGGTGTGAGTCCACTAATAGATCTGAATGAACTCCAGGGACATGGTGGGTGTGTCTGCTGCTTTTCTCATCTCAGTATCACGTTCTTGACAAAGCAATTTGGGCTCACAGTTCAGAGGTAGGCAGTCCACCACAGTGGTGAGGACAGGGAGGCAGGAGTGGCTCGGTTCACCAACCAAAAATCAAAGTCGACTCACTTTTCCCCTTTCCTTTCTGTGTTCAACCTGGGACTCCCACCCCTGGGATGGTACTGCCCACGTTCAGGATAACTGTCTATCTCAGTTAAACCTCTCTCACACACACATAAAGGTATGATACATGGGAACTCCCTGGCATTCCTTAATCTATTCTTGCTAGAAATTGAAATTAAGCACCCCAACCATGTAGCTTAGTGATCGAGTATCTGCCTACCATGTGCAGAGCCATTAGTTTGATCTCTAGAACCACTAAAACATAAATCAAGAAATCATTTAGGGGTTGGGGAGACTGGTCAATTAGTGACGTCTTTGTCTTAAAGCATGAAAACCCTAGTTCAATTCCCAGGCCCCTACAAAGATGTCAGTCAGGTGTGGTGGCATACACTTATAATTCAGCACTGGGAAGGATCCCCGGTGCTCACTGGTCTCATGTAATTCATTAGCTTCAGGCCAGTGAGAGATTCTGTCTCTAAGGACGGTGGAGAAAGTTCCGGAGGATCAAAGCCAAGACTGTCCTTTTGCCTCTACAAATACACGAACACACTTGCAAACCCACGTGTACCTACGTACACATATGCACCTACACACACATGAACGCACACATGCACAGTGCCTATCTGAGAAATGGAAACATCATAAGGAGCCTTGTCTTTATTAGACTGGTTATGAAAGTCAGGCAAATGTTAGCTGACCACAGCATCAGGATGATAGGTCAAGGCTGATATCTGGATGTCTTATCCCAGCCATGGCCAGGGTGTAGCTCGTCTTTCTTTTCACTGACAGGTTTATTCCTTGGCCACCGGTGCTGCAGGCCTTCACACTATGCATAAGTAACATGTTGTATGATGGTCATTCACTTGGGAGCTTGAGTGAATAAATTCTAAAATGTCCTCGTTGCTAGCTCTGGAATCCAGAGTTTTAAAAGTGCGTGTGCAATTAATTTTGCTGTAGAATTTTAGATTAACACCAAGAGAGTGCCTTGCTGTTTATAAATGTTCAGGTGTGACCCTAAAGAAAACAGAAGCCACTTTTCTTCAAAGCACATGAATAATATTGGAGTAAGACTGTCTCAGCGGGAGACAAAAACATTACATTTGTGTCTCTGGGTAATCTATCCTTTGGTTAATGGACCGAGAACCCTCCAGACAGTTCACAAATCCACATAACAGAGCAGATTTTTGCATTAGGATTCCTGACGTTTGCTGAAAAACGCACAAAATCAGATTCAGCCAGAGTTCCCTATTGATTACAAACGTGAGGATCAAGAGGAAGTTATTCCACCCAAGGCAGCCTTCATTTAAATTTAAAATCGTCCTTCCCAGTGATCTCATTTTGAATAGTGGCATAGAAATCAATTGAATTTGCAAGGGTATTAACTCTATCTCATTTGAGGGGCTTCTCATCAATATATGAGAGTGAGTGCTGGTTTCAAGTCATATTTGGGGGCTTTGAAAGAGGGTGTTTCCAAAGCAAATCAAAACACCTTTTTAAAGAGGAGCATAAGCAACCAGTATTCCTTATAAAAGAGGCGTGAATAAAAATGCCCAGCCCTGTCAAATTATTCGCCACTCGTCACTCAGTTTTGTTCTCTAGTTTAAGCATAGTAGATTATACTGCAGGTAGGCTCATATGGTTTGTTTTTTAAAATATTATAAATATTATTTATAAATTATTAAAATATTATATACTCAAAATTATTCTAAGTGTACAATTAGTTGGTCATCATCTATGGCATCAGAACTATATACATCACTCTGTATGTATATACAATATACAATAGATGGTTTTAGTTTAAATGCACCTAACAATATGGTGTTCTAAGCGTCCTGCAAAAGAAGGAATAAACAGGGATGCCCAGCAGGTCAACAGTTACAAATGTCTTCGTTGTGTTTCAGTGTGGCTTCCAGAAACAGGTACCAATGCTCACAGCGGCCTAAGTAAAAAAAAGCTAAAGGCAGGGTAGCCAAAAAAATCCACCTAAAGATGAGTGGACAAATGTGATGTATGCACAGAATGGACCATGGTTTATCCTTAAGTGGAGTGAAATTCATATACAGATTTACATCTTATCCAAGTCTCAACTATGCCATGCTATGCCAAATAAACTGGTCACAAAATAGACAAGTGCATGAACTCCACCGTCATCAGCTACATAAGGATAGAAAATTAAGTGGTAGCTTTTAGTTGGACGAAGAGTGGATTAGGTGATATTTTGAAGTTATTCTTTAAAGCCTTACGTGTATTTATGTAATATGTGTGTGTGGACATGCGTGTGCATATGCACAAATGTGTGGTCAGATGACAACTTGCAAGTGCTGCTTCTTTTCTTCCACCATGTGGGTTTCATCCAGGGATTAAACTCAGGTCATCTGTCTTGGTAGCAAGCATCTTTATTTCCTGAACCATCTCTCTGGCACAAGGGGTTATTGTAAATGGGTACAGAGTCCAGTTTAGAAAAGTAAAAACCTTAAAAATTAAATTTAGAGAGAGTTTTTGGCAATGACTATATAATAGTACAAATGTACTTAATTCCAGTAAGGTATATACTTAAACTTTTGTGTTATACACACTTTACCACAAAGAAAAGCAATACAAAATAAGAGCGACAGAAGCAAAATATCTTGGAAGATGCCAAGAATTCAGTAACATTTTTGTCCATCGTGTTGTACTTTGTACGTCTGAAGCTACTGGCTTCCTGAATGGCCATGCTTGCTCAGAGTTTTTCTTATGAGAAACCGAGTAGGCTCTTTTCATAGTCTTTATCCCAACAGCTGACAGGCGTCTTCTCATAACCTGATGGCCCCAGAATTCCAATTGTAGATCTAAATTGTCAGTCTGGACATTTTGGTTGTTGTTTTGTTACCAACGTAGTCCCTACTTTTCCTCTTTCCAAGTCGTCAAACCCTAGAGACACCTGTATTATATATTGTCCTGGGATCTTTTTCTCTTTTTCATATATTTTCTCTGTTTTGAGCCCATCTTTCCCTATCTTGTTAAAAACTGTAAGATACAAAGCTTCCCTGTGCACAATGCCATCCCTGTTCAGGTGCAGTAGACTGTGCTACAATTACCATTCCTTAGGTGTGTGTACCTTGGGCATGCTTGGAAATTACTAGAGATGCTATGGGATTTGACTTTGATGTTCATTTTTATTCAGTTGGCTCACATTATACAATAAAACCTGACTGATTCTGAGTAATGCTAGAAGTTAGATGACTGCTTTCTTGAAAAAAAAGAGAGAGAATCATTGACTAATGTTAGAAATTATTAAATTTTCTTTCTTTCAAATTTCATAAACAATGTAAACAGACAAATAGGTAAGATGTGATAAGCTACAGAAGAAATATAATTTAAAATACACCAGTATGCAAGTGAACTAAATGCCCTTGAACACACATCTTTTGAGTACTGGGTAAATTCTAGGCAAAAAAAAAGTCCCTTGATGGGGAGACTTATAGCCTTTAATTGAGATGGTAGAACTTCCTCTCACAACGCTTTGTTTCTGTCTTCTTATCTCTCTTGGAAAGCCTTCTGCAATGTCCTCATTCTCAATGTGATATTTTTTTTCTCATGATTCTTCTCCTTTGTTGTCTTTCTAACACAATTAGCTGGTTCATCTAACTGCTGTGTTTTCTTCAACTTCGACTGTTTTTTATGATCAGCAAACCTGAATTCCTAGCTGCCACCTGAACATTTCTGTATGATAATAAATTGATATTATAGTGATTTCACCTGAGCCTGGCCCTTTTCGCCTTGTTGTCTGTTAGTGAGATAACCTAAAAGTTCTAGTTGGGAGCCCCTCTTTACTGCACTAGTAGAAATATAATAGCTAATATTATTGAGCGTACCTTCCTTTCCTCTCTTTTTCTTTTCCCTTTTCTCTCTCACCCTCCTTTCCTTCCATCCTCATTCTACTTCCTTTTGAATCATTACAAAACAAAAGCAATCATTTATCTTTCTTTCCTAGACTTTTAAAGCCTGCACCCTGCTTTTCTAGTCAAATCTGCATTCCATGGCCCTTTATGTTCAGTTTCTGAAATTCTTGCTCAGAATCCTGACTCCCCATGGACCTGTTGGTTTCTTCACTGGTGTCTCCAGGTTGTTAACTGGCCCTGCATGCTGGTATCTGTGTCCTCAAACATATGTTCTCCTTTGCCCAGAACTTTTCTTCTCCTGGTCAATCCCCATCACTCTTCATAAATCAGTCTCTATGTTGCCCATTCCCCACTTTCCAGGCCACAGTATTACAGTGACATTCCAGGCTTAGGACCTGGACACTGCTGTGAGACCGTTAACAATGCTTTCGGATGGCTACGTCAGATGACAACCATTGCAAATGTTTCTCCAAATCCAAATCTTACCCTCCCTGCCCCTTGTTGAAGCATTTTTCCTTATCTTTACTGGATTTTTCTTTATCATTACTTCATTACATCTTTAATTTGTATCTCCTCACAGAAATAAAAAAAATTACATGTTTCCTCTTTCCTTTTAAAACCATACCCAATTGACTCAGTCACATAGATTCATATTTTTTGCTTTCTTTTCAGTCTGTATTTCTATCTAAGCTTTCTTTGGAAGCAATCCAAGTTAAGGTCTGCATAGGCAAATTGACAGAACTCCCTGAGGGGAGAAGCAAACAAGCTCATGTTATAAAAGACAGGAATGCAGTAGACCAGTAACATACCTTTCTGGAAGAATGTGTCAATTTTCTGTTACCTTTTGACCTCTCTAGATATTATTAGCTTTATCTCCCATAACCTCATGAAAAAGTAGATAAGTATATTTCCTGACTTTTTTTTGTGTTGGTTGATCATCAATATGGCCGTGTGCTTGGTTTCTACTATAATTTATTCAAATCTCTCTACAAGGTTCAGCTAGAATATGGGCTACACAAGCATTTATAGATTCACTGGGAAGCTAGTAAACCATTTTAAGCATGTTTTGGGGGAGGGAGAAATTTGGTATCCAAAACTGAAATAGCTGTCTTACTTTGAGACATAACCCTTCTGGATGCTGTGGCCTCCTAACATTCAAATTTTTGAAGATTTATTGTATATTTAAAGAAAATCTAAATGGGTTTCCTAAATGTGTTTAGGGAATAATGAGAATGAAATGAAAAATGTATGTATGTATTTTACTTAGGGTTATCTGAATTTGGATTCCTCTGGCAGGGTGTGTGTGCGTGTGTTTCTTCATGGAAGCCTACTGAATCTCAGGTTGTTCATCTTTAAAATGAAGATTTGATCTTCACTCATCCTTTATCTGTTCTATTAGTAAGACATGTATTTCATCAGATATATCATCATCAAAATACATGCAGAATACCATTTCTTTTCCTCTGTCCCAGTCAGTATCACCATCACCTGTACTCCTGAAGGGGATTCCTATGTGGTTTTCCTGCTCCCGTCTTTCTCCCCAACCCTTAATCTCAGTTGTGTGTGTGTGTGTGTGTATGTGTGTGTGTGTGTGTGTATGTGCATGTGTACGTGTGCGTGTGTGCATGCTGAAGCCAGAAGATTAGGATTGCCATAAAGGACATCTAATTCATTTTGCATTTTACACAAATAATAAGTATTGTTATTTAAAATGTTTAAGTACAAAATTACCCATTATTTGAAACTCAAACTTAAGCATTTTAAATCTGACCAACCTACAGGGGGCACTAGCATATATCCGTGTGATAACAGGAAATGATGTGGGGTTAGCCAGCCTGCTTGGCCTCTATGCTTACCCCTAAATGCTGCCCTCTGCAGTACAACCTACACAGTCACAGAGACTCACCATCTACACAAAGTATGTAGCAGATGAGATAACCATATTTAATAGCCTTTGAGTTCAACCAATATTTATAACCACTGACTATTAAATATAGAAAGGGCTTCAGAGGTCGTCTTGGCCAGTCTGTATTTGAAGCCTTGAGGACCCCGATACTCCGAGTCCAGCAGGTTTGTGCCTGTCACTCTGGCTGAGCCAACACTAGACTTCAAGCCCCTGACTCTGTCCAGCTGATGATTCCCCAGGTTTTCTCCACCACTGTTCCTTATAGAATCTCCATGAGACCTTGTATCAAGAACATTTGGATATGTGTATGTAATTGGTAATTTAGCAAACACTGCTGTCTACCTAGCATTACAAGCTCATCTCTATTAAAATACTCTGAAATTGGGTCATGTGATGTGATTATCCCATAGTAATGATTATATCTCCAGGTCTTCATCACACTGCAGATTTCTCACTATTCTTATGAGGTAATATCCATAGTGGATTCTAATGTTACTGTCATGACTTAGATTATTTTGTTTGCCTGTATTTTCAATAATGTAGCTGTATTTAAATTTTTACTTCTTTAAAAGTCTAAAGCCTGATATTTATTGGACAAGTCAGAATTTGAACATTGACATTGGCAGCAACATTGGGGAATAATTATTAACTCTTTGGGTGTGTTAAAGGCATGTGAGACATGCTAATATGCTGATGAATGAAATTCTTGAATTTGATTCAAAATTATATATGACAGATACATGACAGTTCTGATATTTTATTATATCTGCTTTGGTACATGCTTATAAATTTCTAGGAGAGTTAAAACTGAATTCTGATCTCCAAACTTCAGTCCATTTAAACAAAGCTTCAAGTAAGTTAAGGCAAAAGAAAAGATTGTAATGTTCATGTTTAAGGATAGAGGCAGTGTCTGGGCAGAGGCAGTTTTCTGTTCCTTGTCAACCATGCAAACCTCAGGCCAGATAATATCTTTGGGCCTCAGTTTTCTCATTATGTAAAATGAGAACATCATATTATGTGGTTGCATAGAGATTCAGCTCTAGAATTATTTAATTTGCCATCACACTTGGGTGTTAATGCTCCACTGTAATTCTGGCTTTGTATGTGCTTGGTCTTGTATTCCGTCCCATTCCAGGAGCAATGAGCTACAGTCTGGGAGCAGTTGATTTGACTCAAAGATACTGTGGATGAAGCATCACAATACTGTTTGCTTCCTGTAGTGTTTATGTATACGAATCTATTATTTCATCACTTCAAATTGGTTGATATAATTTACTGATATTATCTACTGAGCAATGAGCTATAGACATTATCCCTTTGAAACACTGGCATTTTTTGATGTGATGCTATAATAATTTTAAAATTCAAAGAGTATTTTGTTACTTATTATTCCAAACTTATCATCTTCCTAGTAGATTATTTATCCAGCACTTGCCATTTTATACATCACTAACTTTTAAAATTAATTATTGCACACTTCCCATCTAAAGGAAGACAGTCTTTACTCACACTTCGGTAGTCTGACACACATAACGCAGGTTGCAGTCATGCCATCTTGAGAAGCAGGAGGAACTTTGGAATATGTGAAACTCAATCCTAACTCACAACAGGTCTGTGTTTTTGTAACTTCTATCTGAGCATTAACTTTCTTTACAGTTCTGTAATCATAGCAAAACATTTGCTTGTAAAAACTAAGCAAATGGGCACTACTTCACAGTAATACTAAATTGACAATTATCTCAATGTCACATCAAAATTCATCCATTTAACAAATGCTTAATGGATATCATCTAGGTGTATTAATTTTGAAAGGGGATTTTATGGTAAAGGAGACTTAGAAGAAATTACCAGAGGACACAGGTTTCCAATTTTAAATTGATTTATTCATCAGAAAATGTTATTAAGAGCCAGTTACTTATTCATACACGTGGGCCTCCTTTTGCATAAATACTTCAAAATTACCATAATTAATTCAGAGTCCCAACTCTGGCCCTCATAAAGTGAAGTGACTATTTTAGTGGAAGTCGTAATGGAATAGTAGCCTTAAGAAACGTATTCTTAACTGTTTTCAAAACCGATCTCTGCATACTCGTATCGATGTCATCATTCTTTTTCTTTTAATCAATAACCCTCTGGGCATAATTTTGTCTCTTTGTGTTCTCTGTGGAATGATTATTATGGTTTAGATATGGAACTCCTGTCACAGGCTCAGGTATTTGACCCTTGTTTCAAGTGTCGCATGGGTTTTCAGAGGCGGGCCCAGATTGCTGGCATTACGCATTACAACCTGATCACGGTCCAGGTCCAGGTTTTCTGCTGTCTGGCCTTCCAGGCTGTGAATAAGCCATGCTGCAAACGTCTGCCACCACACATGGCACTACCTGCCACCCTGCCTTCCCTACTATGATAGAATGTCTTCTTTCAAAGCACGAACCCAAATAAAGGCAAGGAGCACTGACCTAACTAGGCAGGCGAGCAAGGCTGATGAGGACCAAGCTGCATCTTCAAGTGTTGAGAAGCTAGACCTTTGCATGGCAGCAAGAGAAAAAGTGCTTTGGAGACAGGTCCTCCCCATTGACAGTTCCAAGCACTAAAACTGAAAAAAAGAAAAAATTTTAAAAGAAATATTCATTTGAGAGAAGCGTATCTGATAAGAGAGCCTCCAGGGTGTCCAGCAGGAAAATTACCATCCACATATTTTTTCCAGTTCACCCCAACTGCATACAGAGGACTCTATACATGTGCTCCAAGTGGCGCAAGCTATATCATGAGCGTGTAACCCAACTTGGCATCCTCATCCACATAGTGAAGATTTTGCAATATGCAAAAGTTATTGAGTCTTATAGAATCGCACCAAGACTCTAGAAATTCCCTTTGGCTGACCAGTGGGTAGCAGGCTCACATTCCCAGTATTGGAGCTCCTGAGTACACTCTCCATGAAATTACAAAGGTGAAAATTACGTTGTAGTAGAGATACCAGGATGCTGGAGGAATGTGGGATGGAAACTGTAGCCATTCACTGGAGCTGATCCAAGAGAGAGTTCACATATGGTGCTGGCAACAGAGCTTTGGGGATGGGGTTACTCAAGTATGTTGGAGGCCATATGATGTTACCATAAACTACCAAATGCTAGACATGAAACTACATGGATTGGTGTTTGTCCTCCTGAACTTCAGTCTTTCTTTGGTCAAGTCTTTCCCTATTGTTTTAATTCAGAATGGGAATATTTAGTCTGTGCCATATAATAGGAAATATGTACCTTGCCTTTTTAAAATACCACAAAAGATAAAGAATCTTAGAAGAGACATTTTACTTTGGACTTTTAAGCACCACTAGGACTGTCAAAGATATGGGCACTATTGAAGTTGGACTGGTGTGTTTTATTTTATAAAATAGCCACGAACTTGTAGAGGCTAGGAGTGGAATATTATTATTTAAATGTGAACTTTTTCCCACAGTCTGATGTATTTGAGCATCTCCGTCCAGCTGTTGTTGCTATTTTTACAAGGTTATAGAAACTTCAGGAGGTGGAACCCTCTGGTGAAAGTAGCTTGTTAGAGATGGACTTTATGGGCTATATTCTGGTCCCAGATCCCATATGAACTCTGTTTCCTGGTCCATCTAAACGTGACCAAGCCATGCTGCAAGATGACTCCTTATTCAATCTGTTTTGTCAAGTAACAGAAGTGGTGAAGTTTTCTTTTCTTTCTTTTTTTCAAAGTCTTTCGTAGGTAAATTCTGCTTGATTTCATAAAGACTTAGAATTTCCTATCAACTATTTATAGGTATTGAACCCATCAAGTAATAAATATGTCCTGTCGTCTTTAGCCGTATTTCAACAGCCGTGTCACATTCTTAACTATGTTTTTTTATCATGTAATTCTGACTGATGCCCCTCATTGTGCGCTATTAGCATTCACCCTTTCTTCTGTTCAGTAGCATTTTTGAGCATCCTCTCTGTGTTAGGTAAACCAGGAAATGGGATGAAAACAGCTTCAGCAGCCCCTGCCACGTGACATATCATGTTTCTCTTTTATACAACTTGATGCACCATTAACTAATTGCATGCTTTATGCTTAGATTAAACACCCTACCTGTAATATCTTCTTTGTTGTTGAATCTCTTACATATTTGACCAGGATTCCCATCAAGTTATAGGAGAACATTAGAATACAGAAAGAGTTTTGAACAAATCATTGCCTCTTCTTGGCCAGTCCTATGGTGATTACCTTCTTTTTTTAATACTCTGCAGTAAGGAACATCTCAAAGCCTTTTTTTTTAAAAGCTAACAATACTTAAAAATCACTGGTTTCCTAGTTGGCATAGATCTCTAATTCTTCACATAGCCTGCTCATGAGAAGAGGACTTCATTTCCAATTTCAAAACCCAGTTACCTTTATTTCGTGGGTTCTTCCTGGCTATCATCGAACTAACTCTTATTCATCCAACCAACAAATATCTAGCAAGTGCTCATGTTGGGCAGCACTGACGATATAAAAATGAGTCAGATTACTTTTCTTAAAAAGTTCCACTCATTTTCTTCTGACAGAGGGTCCTTTATTGTGGGTCTCTCTCTCAATTTGCATATGTGTACTAAGGACTTGCTATATTTCTATTTGTCTTCTAAAGGAAAGAGATTAATTTGGAGTAGTGCACACCATTCTACTATTTCGTTCATTATAATAAAACTAATGATTCATGTATTCATTATATCCTTCCTGTTGTGATGAATATGGATGTTTGCTCATTTTTAAAAAGCGTTATTTGGTTTTCCTTACTCTTCTCTCATTTCTTCAGACACTGACAGGCTTTTCTCTGGGCGTAGCTATCACTTTTCTTCATGGGCACATGGAGCTTCACCTGTCTTTTAGGTGTGTGACCGGGTTTCTTTCCAGGATCATCTTTCCGGACTCTACAAATACATGTCTGGATTACATTTTAAATTGTCCTTTAATTTATTGTCAACTCAATCTTCAAATCTCACTCTAATCCCACTCTATGAGGTCTCAGTCTAGAAGCCCCCCTAGTCTCAGCTGTAGTCTTTTGGTGAACCTCCTTCAGTAGGTCCTTCTTGTCCAGTGTTAAGGGAGCAAACAGCTTCTTCTTTGACAAAAGCAGACAAAGACTGCCAGGCCTTGGTTTTTGTTTTCCTTAATCTTGTATTCATGCAAATGCACTTTGATTTTCCTACTTCATATTTTGCAATAAGTAATTTGTTGGTTGTGTGTTCTTTTCTCTTTCGTCTGCCTTTTCATGTAAATTTTCCTTTCCAATGCTCTCCCTTTTTGTGAAGTCCAGCCTCAGAGAGGTAATTTAATTAATTTTAAATTATTTTGTTGTGTCTGATATAGTTACATCACCCTGTCTCCATTTTCAAAATCTCATCTCTAATCTTTACAGACCATGTAATTTGGTCTCAGTGATTGGTCAACATATACCTTGCTTTTTTATCTGGAAAATATTTGTTATAATAATAATAATACCAATAATATGTTCCTTATTGTAAAGTTGACATTGCTCTGAACATGTAAAATGAATAAGTAATGCATATTAAGTATCTAATGAACACTGTTACTACCAACAATGCTACTGTTATTGTGTCTTCTATTTCATAAGCCCACTTAACTTTATTATTAGTTAATTTCATTTTTTTGCACAATGTATTTGACCATGTTATCCTCTTCCAGCTCTTCCCAGATCAATATCCTGCTTGCCTTCCCACACAGCTTTTTGTACTTCTCCCTGTTTCCTCCTTCTTTTCACTTCTACATACCAAGCCTAAATTGTGCTGTCCATATACTTTTGAATGTGCAGTCTTCCATGAGAGTGTGGTCAATCTACCAGGGGCCATACCCTTACACATAACCAACTCTCTCTCCCAGAAGTTATCCACTGTCAACATCTCGTCAATGAGTAGAAATGTAGCACATATTCCTTTAAAGAATTCTAAAAGAGCAAGATTTAAAAATGCGAATCATTCCTATCTCTACTTCTTGGGAATATCACTGTGACTCCTTTTCTTGTTAAATGCACGTCTCTGGGGCCAAGCAGACATGGACAAAGCTCACAGATAGGGAGTGGTCAGACTCAACTACACTTATCTCACCTTAGATTATTAATTATTTTTCAATGCTCTGCTAATTGACTCTAAGACCTTTATTTGTTATTTTTGTTGTAATTATTTTTGGTTTTCTACATTTTATTTACTAATGAGTGCTTGGTTATTTGGTGCTTAGTTTTAGTGCATTCAGATACTACTACAGCTATTGCAATCAGAATTCTGAAGAGGTTCCAGTGTTTCCCAGATCTTCCTTGTGGGGACCTACATAGGCAGACTCTCCTTTTTACCTCTAACTTCTGGCAATTACATATGTTTTCCATTTCAAAAGATTTTGGTTTTGGAGCCAGGTATAATAGTACACAGCTGTAATCCCAATACATAGGAAGCTGAGGCAGTAGACTGTGAGCTCCCATCAGTCTCAGGTACATAGCAAGACCCTGTCACGAAAACAAACAGAAATCAAAACAATACAAGAATATTTTGCTTTTCTTCCATATTGTTTTTGTAAGATTGATTTTTTCAAGTCGAATAATGTTTGACATTAATCTATTTGGACCTCAATATCTTAAATATGAGTAATGACCCTTCAATCCAAATTAAATGCATTTAGGTATGATTACATTCTTTAAAAAATAATAGTTCAGGTATTAATATAGTTCCTTCATCTTTTTACTACTTTTTGCCTGTAATATATATTTTAATTCCACTTTAAAAGAATATAATATTAAATTTGGAAGAATGTTTTCCAATCCTTTTAACAACTCATGGATCCTACTCATGGATCCCCTACACTTCTGTGTTTAGTTACTTATTTACATTTAGAAATTGTTTGATTGATTAAATTTGTTCTTAGACAACTTTGCACATGTGCACAATGCATACTGACTATTCCCCTCTCCCATCCTGCAATCCATGCCTACTTTCCTCCTTCTCACCATTTTTTTGACGACCCACAAATGAACCAAGGTCGACTGTGTGACTGTGGGTTTGCAGCTATCCATTGTGGCCTGCAGGACTCAGTAGTGGGGACACAGCTAAAAACAGTGGTTTTTCCCTGTCCTAGAATCTATTGATAGCCAGTAGTATATAGATTAAGGGTGGCCTGGAACCTTCCCCAGGCATGATTGTTGGTAGTGGTCTTGTGTGGGTCTAATGTAACTAACCAAAGTTGACACAAGTTAATTATTGTGATGGTTTTTAGTCTAGAGAATGGTGTTTCACAGACTTTTTTCTAATTTCCTAGCCCCTCAAACCTTACAGGGGCTGGTATAAACTTTTCACTATGGTTGGACTCACTGAATTCTCCTGACTAATCTCAACCTTGTGGCCACATGTGAGCATCTTGATTCCGCTCCTGAGAATCTGGAGTTATCGGTATGCATCACCTCCATTGCCAATTTATATTCCCCCTAAATTTTAATCTCCACTAACCACAGACAGAATTCCAGATGGGTATTCATTTCCACTTAAATTTTACTAGGTATTTCTTATTATCTAAACTTATTGTTGTTAAAAAAAAGTTTACTACAATATTTTTTGTTTCACTTTTTACTAGGATAAAATATTTTATTTCTTGGAGATTTTCATGTTTTTACACACACACATATATGTATATGTATGTATATATATATATACATATATATGTATACTCAATCTTTCTTACACTCTGATCAAATTCTGTTTAGTGGGGTTTTTTGAAATTTTCATTCCTGTACATTTAATGGAGATTTGCTTTTTTACGTATAAAAGCTATTTTGAATTATCCAAAAAGAAAGGGTGGTAGAAAGGGAGGTATGGGGGTAGGGGGTGGGTAGAGAGTGTTTATATTTTTAATTTCTATGTTTAATTTAATTTTTGGTTTTGCAGTTTGACTTCACCTTATACTTTGTACCTGTCAATATTTATTTTATTTGGTTGTAGAAAATTTTTCTCCCTTTCAAATTCATGGTTTCTTTTTCTTGGTTATTGTTATGCACACACATGCATGCACATACACACACTTATGTACACTCACATACACAAACACTCATACACATAAAACTTGCTCAGTTCATTTAATGGTGTTTCTTATATGCACATGGCTTCAGGCCTGGCCAGTTGTGAGTCTGTGTCTCCTAGAAGTGACAAGGAAGCTTCACCTATGGTCTCTTAACTATATGGTTGCCTTAACAAGACCTGAGCAAATACAGCACCATACCTATGCTGCGTGGTTTTAGAAAAATTTACCCACCCTCTTTACGTTTTGGATTCTTTTTTCAAAAATATACTTGAGAGTTTCAAGTGACTTATACCTAACCCTTTTGTATATGTTTTAAAAATAGTATTTCGCTGGGCGGTGGTGGCGCACGCCTTTAATCCCAGCACTCGGGAGGCAGAGGCAGGCGGATCTCTGTGAGTTCAAGACCAGCCTGGTCTACAAGAGCTAGTTCCAGGACAGGCTCCAAAGCTACAGAGAAACCCTGTCTCAAAAAAACCAAATAAATAAATAAATATATAAATAAATAAAAATGGTATTTCATCGTCATATGGCCATTTACTAATTGTTGTCTTTGAGTATAACCACTGTGAAGTTCATTCCCTTAAGTGTGCTGTAGTCTCTTTACTTTTTAATTAGTTTTTATTAGTTGGTCTGAAGGTTGTAGTTTAGTGTTGTTTAATAGTGTACATTCATCATAAAAATTAATAGGCTTCATAAAAATTTAGCCTCTATTTTTAATATCCATATTACTAATATACTTAGCTTTCTCAGTTACTTGTTTGTATTTTACAATTTGTTACAAACATTTGTACTATTGCTCCATTATGTATCTTTTATTATTCTTAGCATTTTTTTTTAAATCTCTGAGAAGGGTATCAAATCAAGTGCTTTTTGTTATTTTTAAGATATATTTATTCAATATATCTTAAAATATATTTAAGATATATTTATTTTAAGATTTATATTTATATTTAAGATATATTTATACATTCATAATGTATACAACATTATGTCTCCATGCCAGAGGAGGGCGGCAGATCTCATTACAGATGGTTGTGAGCCACCATGTGCTTGCTGGGAATTGAACCCAGGACCTCTGGAAGAGCAGTCAGTGCTCTTAATAACTGAGCCATCTCTCCAGCCTTATTTTTAGCATTTTTATGTTAAAGCTGTAACATTTCAGTTCATCTGGAATTCATCTATTTCTCAATTATCAGTCTGGAGGATGGATAGAATTTTTAGGATAAGTTTTTAATCACTATTTTTGGAGTTTTGGTTTTAGGACTATTGTAGGCTAAAGGTTGTCAGAAATTATTTGCCTATATTTCCAATGAGTGTGGATCTAGGTCTCCTCTTTAATCTGTTAAGGTCTCAAAGACTTCAGTGGAAATGATGCATCCTTATCTCCGGTATTCATCACCTGAGAGCCCTAAAACTTTCTGTGATTAGTTTGATTGTCACACTTCGGGCATATGGCAAGGCCTGGTACTCCATGAAGACAGAGTAGCAGTCCTAACTGATCCCAGCTTTGCAACCATGCCTCTAAGCCTCAAGGTTCTCAACCTGTGGGTCACGACCCCTTTGGTGTTGCATAATCAGATGTTTACATTAGGATTCATAACAACAGCAAAATTACAGTTAGGGAGTAGCAATGGAGTAATTTTATGGCTGGGGGGTCACCAGAACACAAGGAATTGGATAAAGGGCCATAGTCTTAGCAAGTTTGAGAACTACTTAAGAATCTAAGGAAGGAATCAGATAACTGGGTGAAGCTCTCTGACCCTTCATATTCAACTCAACCACCATCTGAATATCATTCATTGACATCAGCTGAACTAAAGTAATCACCCAGTTCTGACCTAATCAAGTTCCTTAATCAAAAACACAATGAACTAATAATCATTGCTTTAAGTGACTGGCATTTTAGACTGCTTTGCTATTCAGCATTAGAAAATCTTGAATCTATTTTCCTGCACCCTACATACTCCCCCCAAATCATAACATATAAGCCTCATAGTTGCTGGTTTTGAGATCCTTGAGTCCTGGCACAAACCATCAATTTGTCTTCAGGTGCTCCTACCGTGCAGCCTGGAGTCTCTCAGTGAAAAGCAGCATGACCTAGTCTTGGCTTCTATGTAGTACCAGCACTATTGTCCTTTGCTCTGCCAAAGCCATTAAGAATCACTCCAGTGAGAACCTGTGGGATTCCTGGAAGTAAATTCATGAAGTTTGGAGCTGCACTAAGATTTTGTCTCCCAGGAGCGTCTCAGTTTCAAATTCAGTTTCACTCTGTGTGCCCAGTCATTTATCACAAACCGTATTTACATGCTCTAACTGATTGGTGCCTCCAGAAGCTTGTCTTTTAGATAAGTAGAGCCCAGATGTTTCTCTTTGGATATGTCTGTTTCTCTAAATTGAAAAATGGTGGTTTGTCCTAGGTGCTGGGTAGCATTTCCCTGTAACAACCTAAGAGGAGAGTGTGATTCCAGCTCACAGTTTCAGAGGTTTCTTTGGGCAGCTGGCTCTGTTGCTTCAGTTCTAAGATGAGGCATACTGCCATGGTGTTGGGAATATGCAAGAGGGGAGAAGGCTGTTGGTCACATGGCAACTGGATAGCAGAAAAAGAGATGGGACTGAGTTGGGGCAGTGTAAGCCCTCCCTGGTCGTGTGCCCACAGACTTGGACCTGCTTCCTTCAGCTAGACCATACCACCCAAAGTTTCCATCTCATCTCAAAATAGTGACACCAACTTGGTATCACTGGTTTGTGGCGATCCTTCCACATCCAAAACATAACAGTGTGAAACTCTGATGGGTTAAAGAAAGTCAATGTACTGGGGATGTCCTTGAAATGGCGACAGTGGTGACTTTAGGCTTCTTATATGACAGAGCACCTGCCAGATGTCAGTCACGTTCTTTTGAATTTTAAGATGTAATGGTAATTTTTGTGACATATCTATTGTTGCCAAAAGTTTGAGCCAGAGCCTCGAAGTCTAAAGTTCCAGTAGCCTCTTGTTTAAGTATCTTGAAAATAGTTTCTTTGTAATTCTCTTTCATTATGTGAATCTGTTTGGGAGACTGTTGATGGCTCTAATACGCACACAGAAATGTATCCTAATCGTAAGTGCACAAAAGAAAAGTATTTTTCATAAACTGAAAGCCACCTGTCCAACTAGCACCCACATCAGGAATATTAAGTACCGGAAGTAGCTGTCATGCCATCTGTAATGCTATTTCAACTTCACTGATGGCTTCCAGCTCCCCAACACAGCTTCTCTTCTGGGGTCTTGCTGCATAGTTTGGATTGATTTCCTTTTGCACCCTGTATAAATGAAGTCATATAGTTTATGTATAAATGAAGTCATATAGTTTATGTATAAATGAAGTCATATAGTTTATGCTCTTTATATCTAACTTGCCTTTTTAATGTTATTTTTAATTAAGCTGCATTATATGTAGCTATAGAGCATTCGATACTATTGCATGCTGTGACAATTTGTTTGTTTATCTTACAATCGATAAAGATTTGCACAGTCTCCAGAACTTTCGGCTAATTTTATGCATTTTTGTTTTTGCTCATGCACACGTTTTTCTGTTAGGCTTATACCTGAGAGGATTCTAATTATTGGATCATAATGGCTGCTTATTTTGTCATAATGATGAAAAGAGCTTTCCTGAATTGGCCTACCTGTCTTCCCTTGCTCCCTGAACTCTCTCATTCCATTGCCCCACAATATTATTGAGAGCATAACAAATTTCTGGATGTTCCACATCTTTTTCAACATGTGACATTGTTCATTTTTCTCATTTGCTGTTCCACCTTTTAGACTGAGGTTTCACTATATTTTTAATTTTCTTTTCCATGGCATATAGTGAGGTCGAGCATATTTTCAGGTTTACTGGCTATTTGAACATACCACTCTTTTATGACAAATTTTAAATCAAGCCCATCTTCCTAGGTGTTTGAGAATCCTCTCTAGACCAGGTTGATAGCATTCATCTTTGAATATCTCCAGATATGCCTCAGAGCCCTTATCCTAATGCAGCTCTCAGCTAGTGCTTCTTTAGGTGCCTGCTTAATAGAAAAAGCATACAGGGCAGGCAGGGTGTTAAAACCTTGATATCACAAGCTGCGAAGGTTATTCCTAGAGAGTCAAGTATGCACATCTTCAGTTTTAAGAACTGATGGTAATAAATATTTATTGATAACTGTATGAGGCCACATGTGAAGAAGGGTTTGAAGTGAATCAGAAACGATGCATTCTCTCAGGAAGCATCTAGATTCTGGCAGTCTAGATTGAAAGCTGGTTTTATAGCGACCCTCCTTTAATCTAGAAATTTGGTGTCTGTTCTTTCAGTATCTTGTGCAATTGAATAGGCAAACTGATATATGGTGTTGTAAGGATCTGAACATGGAGACTGCTTTGAAATTCGGTCGTGAGAAATGTCTGCTTAGTAACTTTCCAGGAGGAAAAAAAAAAGATTCTTCAGTGAATCTAAAAAAAAAAAAGTATGAAACTTGTTTAGGTAAAGAAAACACCCAATTACTTGGTTCCTAATTCCTCACATACCTTAGCTGCCAGTCTCAAGTGCCAGTGTGGGCTTCATTAAGAACTTTTTCCCCTGCCTGGGACAGCTTTATCAGCTTCTGTAATGTCAGGGCTTAGACTCCCACCCTGAAGAGGCACTGTTACTGGAGTCTGCTGTGACACTCTGTGATGCCACTTTGCTTCAGACATTTCCCCAGTCTTTCTATATCTGTGAGAAGCTCCTCTTTGGAATTATATACTTTATCTCATAGGTATTCAGGTTGGAAAACAATAACTTCCAAACCTCACAAAACCACCTCCCCAAGAAAGAAGACTGACTGAGATAATCACAGCATAAAGCCAAGCTTTTGGGCTAGTGAGAGGTCTCAGTGAGTGAAGACCCTTACTGCCAAGCCTGATGGCCTGAGTTCCAATCCCAGGGTCCACGTGATAGAAAGAGAGAGCCAGTTCCCTCAGGTTGCTCTCTGACTTCTCATGAGTGCTGTGGTTCACACACACACGCATACACACACATACACACACACACATACACACACACGCATACATACACACAGGTGCATGCGCGTGCACACACATGCACGGACACCCAGAAATAAAGTTAACATTTAAAGGTCAGTTTATTGATGACAGCATAGCTGAAGAGGATATGGGGTAAAGGGAACACGCCTGCATTGCTGGTGGGAATGCAAGCTGGTATAGCCCCTTTGGATGTCAGTGTGGTGATTTCTCAGAAAATTAAAAAACAAACTTCCTTTTTTTGGAAATACCACTTTTGGCTATATATCCAAAGGATGATCAATCGTGCCACAAGGACATGTGCTCAACTATGTTCATAGCAACATTTTTTGTCATAGCCAGAATCTGTAAACAATCTAAATGACCCTGCACTGAAGAATGGATAAGGAAAATGTGGTACACTTACACAATGGAGTACTACACAGCAGAAAAAATAACGACATCTTGAACTTTGCAGGCAAATGAATGGAGCTAGAAAACATCACTTTGAGTGAGGTAACCCAGACCCAGAAAGACAATTATCACATGTACTCGCTCACTAATGTTTTTTAAACATAAAACAAAGAAAACCAGCCTACAGATCACAATCCCAGAGAACCTAGACAACAATGATCTATATACATAGATCTAATCTACATGGGTAGTAGAAAAAGACAAGATCGCCGGGCAGTGGTGGCGCATGCCTTTAATCCCAGCACTCGGGAGGCAGAGGCAGGCGGATCTCTGTGAGTTCGAGACCAGCCTGGTCTACAAGAGCTAGTTCCAGCGCAGGCTCCAAAGCCACAGAGAAACCCTGTCTCGAAAAACCAAAAAAAAAAAAAAAAAAAAAAGATTCCAAACACCTTTGATACTTTCCCACCCTTCTGGTTGTTTGCATCCTTGCCTTCGTTTGTCCTTTGTTCACTATCTAACTGCAGAGACCCTTATGACATTGGTCCTGAATTCTTGCCCTTACCCCCATTTGAAAATCTACCCACTGCCTTGATTACTACTTTTGGCAATTGTCCTGTTCATTTTTGGACAGTCCTAGATTATGAATTTGGGGGGTTTGTTCCCTGACTGTTTTCACAATATCACTGTATCTGCCAAGCACTGTAAGCATGGTGACATGCCTCAGAGTATATCCTGGAGGAAGACAGAAGCCAAGGAGAGGATGATGTGATTCTGATTTCATAAAGCAATTAAGAAGTCCCAATGCAGCAGCATCCATGAGGGGTGATAATGTTCACAGGTAAGAACAGTCATCCTCAATCAAGCTACTGTTTTGGGTCACTCAGATGAATGACACTTGGTAATTCCTTGCCTTATCCTAGTCACACCCTGGCATGTAACACTGATTAGAACCACATAAAGACTTTTGACTTCAGGTTGCTCAGCTAAAATCATCTTTCTGGAATATTCCTATGAATGTCCCTTCCTGCACTATGGAGTCAGTTGTCTACACACAAAGAGAGCCTGTATATTGGATGAAGGAAATCAAGACATTAAAATGTGGGATGGAGAAGAGAAGAGGATACAGAAAGAAAGACATGAAAACAGGTTGGACCTCTAGATCAGGCAGTGTCTGAGCCCAACTTCATCACTTTTCTTACTATGAATGAAATCTTTCTCTGATTTATTTGGTTCAAGTTCAATGATTGGGAGTCCAGTCAACTACAACTAAAGAGATATAATTTAAATATACCCAAAAGGCGATAATATAAGAGCTGGGTGCTGGAGAAGAAGAGTATTACAGAAATGAAGACCACATTGAACAAAGTCTGTGGTGACATGCAAATAATATGCAAATTATATAAATAATATAAATTTATAAATTATACAAATGCTATGAATTAAAATGGTGAGGGCATCCATAGAGTGGGAAAGGAGACTGAACTTTGAAAGATGCAGTAAAACCTTTGGTAAGATCATGCAGAGGACATTGAAGGCTTACCCTGAAGACAAAAGTAAAATACTGACTTT
Organism: Dicrostonyx torquatus; assembly: GCA_028555095.1. Taxonomy (NCBI): domain Eukaryota; kingdom Metazoa; phylum Chordata; class Mammalia; order Rodentia; family Cricetidae; genus Dicrostonyx; species Dicrostonyx torquatus. The sequence continues at coordinate 3,687,934 of JAQHUG010000145.1, read as the reverse complement.
AGAAAGATGACCTTGACACTGTAAACTTGTTTTTTTGCTTGGGCTAATTTGAAAATGGATCTGGAATGGGATAAAAAAGAAGAAGAAAAGCTAAAGAATTTCTGCATTTGTCCACTAAGAAATGATGAAGTTCTGAGTTAAAGCCATGGTCCTGGAGACAGAAGACAGGGTGGCACTAGGAGTGAATGCAATGGCAGAATAGTCAGGGAAGCTCCAGCCACCCTTGGATGAAGGGTATCATTTTCCTGAGATGGGATGTAGAAGAAGGGGTGTATCTGAAGGGAAGTGGGATATTTTCCCAAAGTGCCACTAGCTTAAGTTATCTTGTTGTCATTGCTAGATGGATTTTAATAAGATATCATTTTAATGTGGTTCTTCATCTATAAAAAAGATTAGTAGGGAGGATGGGTTTAGGTTAATGTCTCTTTAAGAATTCAAGTGATTTCTTTTTTTTTTTTTTAAGAATTGATTATATGTCACTGCCAAGGAATCTGCCCACAGGTTCAAATTCCAGCCTTTCTCGCTGATTTTTAAGCCTCTTTTCATTTTAATTTGGCCTCCCTGTATCTCTCTAATCTTGTTTACAGATGATTCCCACGCTATACCCTCTCTCTAGACAAGGCAGTTCTTCCAAGGATCCTGTTGTGGCTGAATTCATTATCTCACCTGAAATCCCCTCTCCCTTTCCCCTTGTTATCCTCTATGGAAGCCCTCTTCCTTTGGGATCACTTCTTTATGTGTAGTTTGCTGTGAACTGTAGACTTCATTCATCCTCTCTGAGGATCCACCAGCACTAACATGCTATAGAGTACCATCTATTTTTCCTATCCCTATAGTGTAGGGCCCTGATGATTTCATGTGTTAGTTTGCTTCTCCGTTGAAGTTAGTGCCCCATAGAGGTCTTTGGTGTCTGGAAAATTGCTGGCTGGATTCTGGAAGCATCATACAGACCAGTTACATTGATACACCCTTTAAAAGGAGTCTGAATTTTATCTTGTCTGTGAAGCTTAGATCCAGACTGAATTAGTTCCCCCCCTTCTCCCTCCTGCTCTCTGTTGCCTCTCTATCCTCTTCTATTTTATATGTATATATGTATGTGTATTTATATTTATCATGCATTTGAATATTTGGGCATACCAAGTGATAACATTTCTCAGATTATAAAACGATGCCTCTCCAGTGATACATATAAGGAGGCAAACAAGTCATTTTAATATTCCTAAGTTCCCACCATGCTCAACGTAATTATTAGTCAACCCTTGAAAAGATTTTGTGGGGAAGAGGAGTTCACATCGGCATCCACAGAGTTCCATTACTATACTGCAGCAGGAGGCACGGGCAAGCTCATAAGGGAATATGCCCATCACCTGACAGAAGCAGGTGATGAGATCTCTCACCAGATTAAAAAGGTAAGGGCAGCAACTCATTAGGAAACACAGATATGTCTGCTTAATTACTTGAAAAATGCCTGAGCCAGTATATTTTATGACACCTGAAGGGTATAAACATGCCCATAAATTTAATTAATTTTCTTTCTTCATTCATCGCACCTGTATGGCCTCAAGGAAAAGTCTAATGAAGGTACAACCAGCACTTTATGCTGGACTTCCGCAATTCATTGGGGCAGTATTCAGAAAATGAAATACCAAATTTCTCATCAGTTTGTGAAGAAATGTGTTTGGAGCAGTGTAGCCGAGCAGTGGAATTATTCCCACGTCAAACTCTGATCAATGATCCTCCAGCTTTATTTCCAGAAAGAGCTTAAATCTCTTTATAGATATATTAAAATGTATTTAATGCTCATAAATCTCCAAGGAGAACTCAGAACTAGATATTATTGTTTTCCTGGAGGAGAGCACTTTATGGGAACTCAAAGGCTTATGAGAATCAATCAAATCCGTGGAGCAAGAAACTTCTTTGCTTTGTATTGCAGCAACATGACCACATATTTCTGCCACAAATCTTTCCATCGACAACATTACTGTTCCTTTTTTGAATAAACTATAATCACAATAAGCACATGTGCTTGCATATCCATTGAAACACGGCTGTATCATTACTGAGGGCATGCTCTTTTCCCACAGACTGTGCCTATACTTTTATACATTTCACCTTAAATCCCAATTTCAGCAGTCTTAAGCAAGTAATGCTTCACTTGAAATGATTCCCAGTGACATGAAGGGATTTACTCAATGTCACATAACTAGGGAAAATTGGAACTAGGATGCAGACCCAGGTCATTGGCTCTAATATCTCTACTCATTTAATTTTGTTACATGCACAGAAATGCCAATCTGTTTTTCTGCTTGTTAGATCAGTGTTGCCAAACATGTGAAAAGCACAAGACACAACTTGTTTTCCTAAAAAGAGTCTTGACATTATTGAGCTTTGTATTGTGAGTTATTCCTGGAGGCTATTGGAAGCAGCTGTTGTGGTTTCTCCAGAACCCACGTCATACTCCAGCTGTGCCCAAGACCATTTCACCTAGAGTATTTTTGTTGTGTCCATTTGATCCTACACTGATCAAGGCACAACATTCTTTGTGTTTTGTGACTGAAGAAATAAATGGAGAGTGTCACATAATAAAGACCTACTGTATGCCCTTGGTGTTCAGCCTTGAGAAGATATTGACTCACTTGGGACAAACTTTGTAGTAAAGGTAATGGGAGTGATCAGTTAGAACGAGACATGTTATGGGACAGTGCCCACTGGGAACACCTCAGGACAGCACTACTCATTCCCTTGGGATTTCACTTTAAGGAAACAGTGGTGTTTTGCCATGATTCTTGCTGGACATATTCAAAGGAGATTTGAAAATGACTACTAGATCAAAATGAAATCTTTTCAGTTTCACTGTTAAATTCCTCATTCTGATAGCCTACACAATAAGAACTCAACAGCATCTCAGGATGTATGTTTTTCTTATAACGTTGAATAAGGACATAATTTTCTCGTAGTCTTACAGGTCTTTCGTGTATATACTATGGCTTCTCATTTTGTGTTTATACGGAACTCCTGTCTGTGAAAATATGTGTCTCTGGGTCTACATATGTTTTTTGTGCTTTTTCTTTGGGTAATTTTTTTCTGTCTGTTTTGTCATTTTCTGATTTGTTTGTTTTTGTTTTATCTTATTGTTTTGTTATTCCTTAGATGCCTGTTTGCTTTCTGGCAAGAGACAGAAAGGGTGTGGCTCTGAATGGGAGGGGAGTTGGAAAGGAGCTGGGAAGAACAGAAGAGGGGAAACCATAATCAGAATATATTATATGGAAAAAGTCTATTTTCAATAAAGAATTTCTCATTCTGTCATGAAATATCGTCATAAGTGCTGTTTTCAGTTTTAATCTCTTGTAAACTCATTGGATTCTAATGTTTCTTGGGCTCATAAACTAATCTGAATCTATCTGATTTTGTACTATCAATCCTAGTAGACTTGTTTCAATTTTTTGCATCATGGCTTTAGCATCTGGAAGCGATGAAAAGAGAAGCAGCCCGTCTAAAGAGACTGTCACAAGAAATACTGTATGAGGACACATTATTAAGACTTGACTAACCATTGGCATTACAGCTCCTGTCATGCTGCAGCTGCTTCTGCATTCTCCTCATAGGAGAGCAGCCACAGGGATGGAGCATGCGCAGAAGGCATGCACTGCAACATTACTTGGGACTAGCTTTTCCCCAGATACATTTTTTCTCTTGGTGCCTTTGCTTTGCTGCTCCCCGCCCCCTGAATGTCCCCCCCCCAAGGCTAGCTACTGAATTAACTGCAAGTTGTTCCTTGGTGATATTTTGAAGCTAATTAGATCTAGCTAACAATTTGTGTGACAGACTCAAGATACCTTTCTTCTAAAGCATCATATGGTTATCTGTAGGGCTCGAAGGCCATGCTTTCCTTGTCATTATTCTTTGAACAGCCGTGTAAACAACTGCCTCTGAAAATACAACATTTTAAAAAGAGCCAGCCTGGGATCTTTATGGCAGTCAGAACAAGTGGGAATTGAGGAGCCAAATTCATTCACATTTTTGCATGTGTTCTTAACTTTGATTTAGATTAACATATGTGTGTATTTCTCACCATTTAAACTACATCCTTTATATGTCGTATCAGCTCTTGTGAATATATATGGTGTGAAAGTAGAGAGAAGGGTCTGTAGTGAAGCTGCTTGCTGAGTTCTGACTCCAGTTCTTGGTTCAAGGCTGCGCAGCCTTAGGCAGTGCTTTTCAGCCCTCTCTGCCTCGGACGCTTCATTTGTCAGAGATGTATTTCATAAACTGCTGTGCGCATTAAATAACCTGAAGGAGTTAGGACAAGGCTGGACAAAAGGTAAGTCCCTGATAAGCCTTTATTCTTAATATAGTATGCGTCTTAGTGATTTTAATAGCTTATTTTATTCACAATAGGGAAATCTAGTTAAAATAATGGTTTCCTTAATTTTACCACTAAGAGGCAGTTCATATTACATTTTGATGTATTTCACTTCAATCATTTTTTTTAAACTCAAATGCCTCCACTCTTGATCAATGGCGCCTTGAACAAATTACTTAAGTTCTTCAAATTTTAGTCAGTATGTCTATAACATAAATTAATTACACACTTATGTCATAAGGCTATTGTAAAGAATGAGATATCCCTCAAGTTCCTAACTCAACAGTTGGCATATATATTTAGGCTAGGCCACATGAAATTGCCAATGCTCTGTATATTTTAAGATAAGACGATGCAGGACTGTGACAGGATAGAAAGAGTTGGCTTGGGTCTTCAGTCCTTAAAGCGTAAAAGATAACTAACATGCCTAACAATGGCAAAAGTTAAATATCAGAATATTCCAAGGAAAGTAGATTATCCACCATTAGGGAGGAGTAGGAAGAGGGTTGTGCACAGCAGAGGGTCATTTAAACCTTACTCTAAGACACAGCTTCCAAAAGGGATGCCTAGGATTGGGCAATATTTAAAGAAAAGAGAACATGCTAGACACACAGAGAATGTATTTGGTTATAACGTAGGGTACATGAAGACAGGAGTGAAGTCAAAGTCCACATGGCTTACTCTTGCTGGAGTTTCTGCGTTCTTGTCTTCTTCCAGGGAAGGAGTTAGTCGAGGGGCACAGGCAGTGTAAGCAGTTTACTTAGTAAGCACTCCAAAAGAAATTGAAATGCACCATGCCAAAGAGGGCTGAGGAGGGGAAAGAAGCAGCACAATGAGTTTTATGTTTTATGTTATGGAGTTGAAAGGGATTTTCCTGAATTATGTGGGCCATATTCACGGGGTAAGGTAACCTGTTTTTCTTCTGAAATCGTGATGAAGTAGATAGCCTTTTAGGGTATTTCCTCCCATAATTCTCTAGAAAGGAGGGTTGAAACCACAATGGAATGATAAGGTGAAGCTGAGGTCTCTGGAGAATAACAGACCTTTATTACTGCCCATGTGGGAAAAGGTCGTGGTGTCTTAGTTTCTGAGATAGCAGGAACAGCTAATCTGCAGCCTCAAGTATATAACGTCATAAAAAAGCACCCTGACCACCAGGAGATGTAGCTAGCAAGCTGCAGTTGCAGTTTTGTTGGTTACCTCATATCTACTGTCTTTAAGAGATGGATTTAGGTCTAGGGACTAATATCCTAGATGTCTCTGAACTGAGATGCTCTGCTGCTCAAGGTAAGGCAGTCTGGTATTTTTTAAAAGCAATGCTTTACCATGAAAGCTGGAGCAAGAGTTTTCCTGTATCTTATAGGTCTATGCAGGCAGGAGTTCTCTCTTCATGGGGCTTTCTCCTCCTGAATCTACTCTTCGTGTATACCTTTGAGCTAAAGCCAGCACTTAGCATAGTGCTGTCCCTGGTGGTGCTCAGCCCAGCACACAGTGAGTGGGATCTCCTCACTAAGCAAAGACACTGAGGAGTCTTTTACTAAGTGAGTGAAATTATTACTGGTATGATTTGGAAAGTTGAGTGAAAGAAGATACCTCAATAGAAACTCTCAGCAAAACTCCTAATGATAGACCTCTTCCATTCAGCCTCATCTCCAGCCTTCTTCCGCCACCCCTTACTGACTCCTCCTTGATCTAAAGTTTAACTCTGTTTATTTACTTTAATGTGCTGATCTTTTTTAGTTGAAATTGTTTTTTAATACAATATGTTTTCATCAAGGTTTCTCCTCCCCATCTCCTCCCAGATCCTCTTTACATCCCCATGCTTTCTCTTTCTCTCTTTAAAAAGTAAATAGGCAAACAAAACAAACAAACAAAAACAAAAAACAAACCAGAATAGAACAAAACAAGTAAATAGGAAAGGATACACAACAAAAAAGCAGGAAAAGTGCACAAAGAGAACCTATTAAGATACAAAATAGGAAATCATAATATATAAAAGACCAATAACTAAAAAATTCCTGGAGAAAGCACTATGAGATAAGCACACACACACACAGAGTCAGAGAGAATGTGCACACATATAAATATTCATACAGACATATACGCATAAACAAACTATAATAAAAAAATGAAAGCAAGATTTAGGCAGTATGGATAGTAAAATCCTGGGTGTGTATCTTGGTTTTGTCATCAGGTACGTGAAAGGTTTGGTGTAGCTGGTGCTCACATATACTGTAACGATAACATCAAGACCTCATTTCTAAGGTTGATGTTAGAATTAAATATGGTAGCAAAGATAAATTCCTGGACAGTACTTGGAATGAAACAAAAACATTGTAAGTATGCATTAAAAACATTGTTGCCAGTTGTCACATAATTGTATCCCAGTGGGTTGCAAAGCCATGCACTACTTACTAGTCATGGAACTTGTGCCAGATATTGACAGATGCATAAAAAGCTGCTTGTGGAATGAAGATGTTGATGTGAAAAATGCTTTGCAATGAGAGCCCCTCAGACTCAAAAACACACCTAATTTAAAGAGTGGGCAAAGAAGACAGGGCAGTGATGTGGATGGCCTTCCCTATATGTATTGATTTTACTGGTTGATGAATAAAGCTGTTTTGGCCAATGGCTTAGCAGAGTAAAGCCAAAAGGAAAATCTGAACAGAGATAGAGAGTGGCCAGAATCGAGGAGATGCCATGTAGCCACCGAAGGATTAACATGCTGCACTGGTAAGCCACAGGATCGTGGCAATATAGATTAATAGAAATGGGTTAATTTAAGATGTAAGAGCTAGCTACAAATATGCCTGAGCCATTGGCCAAACAGTGTTGTAATTCATATAGTTTCTCTGTGATTATTGGGTCTAGTGGCTGGGAAATGAAAGCTCAGTCTCCATTTATAAGGCAGCCTCCATATATTGTCCTGAGACCATGAGACAGGAGGATGCGTGGTGACTTTCAAAATAGGGACAGATGTGGTGAAGAGACAGGATTAATTCATGGTCACATGGGATCATCCAAAATTGTAGGTCTAATAGAAAGATCACCATTCTGTTTCAAAGCTTAGAAAAGTAATATTAGTTCACATTTTCCATTTCATTTTATTTATTTATTGTATGTGTATGTTTGTGGAGGATGAGATATGAGAGTGAAAAGTTTCTGGAAGAAAGAGTGGTCATCACATATTATTCCATGGGGTATCTTGTTCATAAATGAAAGAGAAAAGAAAGGTTGAAAGATGCTAAGGGGTCTGATAAGGAAAAATTACAGAGAAGTAAATTGTATCCATGGACAAAACAAAGCACAATAAGGCTGGGTCCAGAAACATGCATTCCCTAGTATTTCAAGAAAAGGAGAATATATATTGATATAGAAAAACTTCAATAATATTTTAAATTAAATTATAATATTGGATGACCATATTTTTGTTGCATAATAAGTGACTTTTAATTTCAATAATTGTTCCATTGTACTTGTCAAATTTCCTACATCAGCGTTAGAATATGAATTCACTGAGAGGAGGGAAGGAGCTAACAGGAGCTTGGAACTTCTTTTTATTGTTTTTGTTTGTTTGGTTGGTTGGTTTTTTGGTAAGGGAATATTTCTGCTGGACTGTTAAATAAGGAGGCAGATGAATGAGGATAGAATCCTGGAAGAATCAATTTAGAATTATGTCAGACTGAAGAGTGAACCTTAGATTGGTAAAGGAGAGATTTTTATAAAGGTCTGGACAAAGACTTGATGAGAGTAATAGTGAACAGTTTGGGAAATAAATGGTATTGTCCCATTATTGGAAATTTTTGAAAATGTTAGTCTGATATGGTTATTTTAAAAGGTTTTTATTAGAGGGGCAGTGGTAACACACACCTTTAATCCCAGCACACAGAGACAGAGGCAGAGGTAGGCGGATCTCTGTGAGTTCAAGGTCAGTCTGGTCTACAAAGTTACTTCCAGGACTTAGGGCTGTCACACAGAGAAACCCTGTTTTGAAAAAAGTAAAACAAACAACAAAAAAAAAAGCAAAAAGATTTTTAGAGAAAGAGGTCATAGATTTGACTTCCTAACCTCTCTGGGCCAAATGAAGCAATAGGACTCACCCTGAAAAAACATACCTTGTATCAGTCTCTTTCTGTCACTATGACAGAATATCTGAGAAAGCCAGCCTAACGAAGTGCAGACTATATTTTATCCCATTTGCAGAAGCCCTTGTCTTGATCACTTGATCCCCACAATGTGGGCTTGTGCTAAGAGAGCCATCATGGTGGGGAGCATGTAGTGCTGCACATTTCATGAGAGACAAGGAACCAATCAAGAAACAAGGGACCCTGGATGAGATAGATCCACACAGAGCAGGGCTCCAGTGACCAGCGTTGGCCAACTATTCTCTAGTGTCTGACTTACCTGACTTGTCAATGATGCCTTCAATTGATGAATTCATCGATGCTTTAACCCACTGACTAAGATTCCTATTGATCCAGTGATTTTCTTAATGTCTTTAAACTTGCAAGTAAGCCTTTTAACACATGAACCTTTGGGGGATAGTTCAGGTTAAATAATAATACACCTGGTTTGCAGGATAATGCCAAGTGCCATGATGGACACCTGGATTAGAGGACGAGTGAGTTACTCCAAGCTTATAGGCAATTTGCAAGGAAACAATCATGTGTATCCACCGATATGGAAGAACATTAGGTTTACCTGGAGACCTGGGTGTGAGGATACAAAATCATCAACCAAGGTCCACATTCTGAAGTTTCTTTTACTGAAAGTGATTGCAGTAAAAATATTTGCCCATGGAAATCTAAGAAACATATTTTCAGGAAAATGCATGCTTCTCTGACATTTGAGTACATTGGTCACTGAACTTTGAGTCTGATGATTTAAGACATGGTGGTCTGTCATGTAGTGAGCCCCACTTTCTCTGTATGTTCAGGCTATTTCTCCTTCTCTATATCCTCAGTGCAAAACTCCCCAAGAGGATCTCAGAGTACACACCCCGTTGAAGAAGCTATTTGGAAAGACTCTGTAGTTAGATATTTCTTGGTCTCCAAAGATTTTGCTAAATGGATTTGATTCAATATTCCTACATGGGATGCTGCTGTGCAAAGTGGTCCCTCCTGGATCACTGTCTGCTTTTATTCTGAGGCATTGCATGGTATTTAACAGAAGCGGTAGGATTTCAGTGTATTCATTTATTTGTGTAGGACTAATAAAAAAATTAAATTACATCTGAATTCTTATTTTATTACTGAGGCTGAATCTATAGTGCTTAGAGATAAAAACTGTGGTGGACTGGGGCTTATGGCTCGTTTTGTACAGTGCTTGCCTTACTAAGTACACAGATCCAATCCTGAGCCCCAGAACCCATGAAGCAGTGCCAGATCTGGGGCATTTGTGACCACCGTGCTTCAAGGGCTGTGGACAGTAGGATCCATGGGGCTCCAACCAGCCAGTCTGGCCTAAGTGGATTACCTGTAAGCCAATAAAGAGCCTGTCTCAAGGAAAGCAGTATGCACTTCTACGAATGACGTCAGTGGCTCTCTTCTAGTCTCCACATGCACACACATGCTAACATAGATGCAAAATGTACAAACACGTGAACATACACACACACTTACACACGCAAACAAACACACGTGCATTAAAGGTGTGGCTGCTGGTAGAAGAGAACCTAGTTTGAAATTCACCGTGCAGACCATAGGTACTCCACTATTTTTTTAATAAGGCCAAAGTGAGTAGCAAATGAAACAAAGCACATTTGTTACTTAATTTGATATCTAGCATATAAAACTTAGAAAATTTAGTGATTTCTAATCATTATTCCTGCTGCTGCTCATAGTATACACACACACACACACACACACACACACACACACACACACACAGTTCCAAGGAGATAAAAGTTTGTCTCAAGATAAAACATAAATTCAACCAGAGCATAAGAATTAGGGGTGGGATGGGAGTGGAAGAATCAGCAATTTTCTTCTGGTGCTCAGAGACCAAGGATAAAAATTTGACTCTGGAAAGATGCTCTCTGGGGTTGACAGATATCACAATCAATGTTGAGTATGTCCCTTTAATAGGTCAAGGTGGGCAAGAATCACCTATTCATTGGACAACAGACACTGGGGTGCACATTAAAATCCATCTTGCCTGCCTTCAATGGCGGAGGCTGTTTGGAAATATATAAAATATCTCTTCACATTTTCTGCGTACTTAAGACAACATGAATTGGCCATTCAAATGTTACTTTGGGATTAGATAGATTTTTGGGTTGAATCCCAGATAAGTCACTTTACAGCTATGGGCACATAAGCAAGATATAGAACTTTCTGTAAACCATATCTTCTTTCTTTTGTGGGAATTAATTTAGAGGCTGAAAGCCAATTAACAGAGAGCATGGCATGAGCTAAGTAATCGATACATGTTATATTTGCTATATATGAGAACATGACCTTGGAGTGGATCCAGGCAGATGAAACCTTTTTATAACGAGAAAATTCTCTTGTGAGTGAAGATGAAGTGGAGAACCTGTTTTTCAACACTCAATTGTGCGACTAATATAGAAACTGGAATAATCAAGAGTTTAAATTTTTTTCTGTAGACCTTTTCCACATAACTAGCATCTTAATTGTGGAAATGGCCACTAGAGACTAAACTCCAGATACTAAAGAAATGGGTAGACCAGGGCTCTGAAAGCCCAAGCTCTGTGTGCCCAGAAGGCATTCAGAAAATAATGTATTGCAAACCTTGTTTCAGTGTTCTGAATAGGCAGCTGTCAATCATCTGCACTGATAGACAAATACAACAGGACCCAGAAAACTTAAACCATTTTGTCCAAACTTTCCCAGCTCATGAGAGGAGACAGGATCTGGATTCTGGACTACTCTCTTTAAAGAAACTTTGCACCCAGCGTCATTTGTGTAGTTTTGCAGACATGTTACATCGTCGTGACTGTTGTAGAAAAACAACAGCGGAACTCCCCCATGCACCCGTGCAGTCTTGCGAATCTTAATTCGACTGAATTGATCCCAGATGTTAGATGCTAAATGTGAGGCACTGCTTCGCGTCTTTGTTTCCCTGCCTGCCATTCACGCAGTCAGAAAGCAAAATGCTGTGTCTGAGATAAATGCTGTGCTCCTGTTTCTTTTTTGCCACTTTCCCATGGTGTAAGAGAAGAATTTGGGGATTAATGTGACAGACGTTTTATTTCTCAGGAATAAAACACGTGTAGATTCACATGCCTCCAGGGCAACTGCGTGCAGGTGCAGAGCTTAGCACCCGGCAGGCACCTAAATGGCAGGTTCCCATCCAGCTTCAATTTGCAGTAGTCTAGTTTCCTTAGAACCTCGGAGGTTTCCTCAAGCAACATCAGCCTAGGGTGACAGCTGATAGGAGGGTAGTAACAAGCAACATCTCTTTGATTGCCCACTCCTTAGTGAGCGCAACCCATCCTTACGTAAAGATTTCCTCAGCTATTCCAGGGAAATCTGTTCACAAACATGATCTTCCCAGATACAACAGCTGTTCTTTCTGACACATACTAATTTCCACACTGTGGACCTATGAGGTCTTTGATTTGTTCTCTACTCTAAATGCCTACATATAGATAGATGATAGATAAATAGATAGATAGAAGATAGATAGATAGATAGACAGACAGACAGACAGACAGATAGATAGATGGAAGTGTCCAGGAAACTGTGTGGTCCACCAATGGCTTGCAGTGTTCTTTGGGATTTTTGAAACATTAACTCCTTTTCCATATGCTTCAAATCATGATTGAAAATCAATTTCCTGCCGGGTGGTGGTGGCACACACCTTTAATCCCAGCACTCGGGAGGCAGAGGCAGGCGGATCTCTGTGAGTTCGAGACCAGCCTGGTCTACAAGAGCTAGTTCCAGGACAGGCTCCAAAGCTACAGAGAAACCCTGTCTTGAAAAGAAAAAAAGAAAGAAAGAAAATCAATTTCCCTACCTGAACATTGTATTCCATAAACAGTTGTAGATCAGAGTAAGAGTACAGAGTCAGACCCCCTCATCCATGAGTCTGTGTCTCAGACTTTCTGGTTGCAGTGTAACCTTGTACAACTCTTAGTCTCTCCTCATCGATGCGTTTCTGACATGTAAACTGGGATTAATGAAAGCACTTTACTTAGGCAGTTGGACCTAGTTAAGTGTGAAACTTGGAGATACACACCTTTAATACTAACAGGCAAATCTCTCTCTGAGTTAGAGGTCAGTCTAGTCTACACAGTGAGTTCCAGGACAGTCAGGGTTACACAGAGAAGCCCTGTCTTGGAAAACCAAATAAATAAACAAACAGACAGACAGATAGTTAGATGGATGGATGAATGGACAGACAGACAGATAGATAAACTAATTGATATATAAATAAATGGGACATGCACCATTGTTGGCACTATATGGGAATCCAGAACACTCTGACTCAGGGCTTCCAGAGAGCACAGAGGGGTTGCTGCTCTGCTCTTTTTGTTTTGAGACAGGTTCTCTGTGTAACTTTGGAGCTGGTCCCGAAACTTGCTATGTGACAAGGCTGGCCTTGAACTCACAGAGATCCACCTGCTTTTGCTTTTGTAGTATGGGATTAAAGGCATGCACCAACACTACTCAGTTCCACTCTTTGGATTTGTATTTACAGCTATTGACCCTGGCACTCACTATGAGCTAGGAGTGTGTGTGTGTGCATGTGTGTGTGTGTGTGTGTGTGTGTGTGTGTGTGTTTATGTTACTAGTACTATTTGGGTATTTTCAGAAATAGCATTTCTCCAGCTCCTCAGCTCTACACTTAAATCACATTTGCATGCTCTAATGATTCCTTCCTTGGGATTCACTCTTACTAATCGTTCCTATTGGAACTGGCTAACAAATATCCCAGAGCACCCAAAGCACCAGCATATCTGATGTTGGAATTCCTGGCTAAGTTGAATTTTTGACTTAAAATGGAAATAAGTATTCAGATCCCTGCCCCACCTCTCTTCCTATCCTTCCCACTCCCTCCATCTGCCCCATGCCCCTTCCTCTCTCTCTGTCATACACACACACTCCAAATTCATATTTCAGCACCTGAACCCCCATTACCATTCCTGATAAATTACTGTTGCATCAACTTAGATATTCCTGATGTCTTATTAAATATTATTTCAAGATATTTTTTAACTGAAGCTTCAATAAAGCATTACTATGAGATGTTGGTATTGTATAAGAAATTTCCAATCTTTTCATAATATTGTTTCTTTTTAATTATTGAAGCTGGAATTTTGGAGGTGATTTCTAGTGAAAACATTCACTCTGCTTTTTTTTATTAGAAAATATCTACTCCTGTTAGCTCCTCAAATTACCTATGCTCCTCTTGCAATCACTCAGCCACTATAGAAGCACCAATAAATTCACATGAACCTGTTCTTTTATCAACTTTAAAAGATTTACTTTATTTTGCTATATGTACAATAAATCACTAGGATTCTTTTAGAAAGGAAAAATTGAAAGAACACCCCCAAGATAGAAACAAATGCATTATCTTTTCACTCATAACTCATGTGGACTGAAATATCTATGTGTTACTCTTGCCTCTTTCTTGATTTCTCTCAGTATTGAAAAGGCTCTCAGAACTCACTTGTTGCATGGCAGGGAATTTTAAAACTACAATGTCAAAGCCAACAAGCAAGCTGAGCATTCTAAAATCCACACCATATTCATTTTTTTGTCTAATCTAGGTTAAAGTAAATACCTTTCATCTTTACAACAGCCAAATAGTCCATCCTGATAATGCCTGACAGTCTGTCACTTCTATGCTAAAGTATCTCAGAGGCTTGAGTTTACCACATCTTTTAAGACGCTGAGAAATAATGCCATCAGTCAGTAACACTGACTGGGTGATGACTACATGGCAGTCTCTGGACTAGGTCATTTAGAATAGCTTTACAAATTCATATTATTATTTAATTTTTACAAATGAGAAAGCTGAGATTTGGGGAAATTAAATATGGATTCATGTCCAGAATTAATAGTGTTCTCCCACTCTGATGAGACAATAAAATCTGGATTAAACATACACACACACATTCACACATACACACACCTACACGAACACATGCGCACACACACAGTGTCAGCCTGTCAGGCATCCTAATCTGCCTCCTGTAAAAACCAGTATTGTGTTTGTAAACATCAAGGCAAGATTGTGATGATGGAAGCCATGTGCTGTGATCCTCCTACTGAGGGTGATATCACTGCTCTCCCTGCCTCTGATTCTGAGTAAGGACATTGACATGTCTCATTTCAGTGGACCAATGACCTTCCTCTCAAACAGGAAATGGTAAGAATGCCCTGATTAAGCATGAACTAGCCTTTCAGAGTGGCTTCTTTAAAGATACCTTACATAGTAATCTACTGAAGGACATTGAGTTTCTTGTTGACTACATACATTCTTAGTTGACCTGGCATCTGCCTTTAATCACTACATCACATACATCTGCTGTCATCTGCACATTTAGAATGGCTTCATGAAAATAGATGAGAAGATGTCTGTTGTGGTCCCTTCCAGGCTCTTAACACTTGTCTGTCAAGAGCACCTCATTTACATCACAAGAGTTTATGATGTGGTCAGTTTTCTACAGGTTGCTTTTACACATTTTAATCAAACATTTCTAAGGAAAATTTGCTATAGAAAAGATAAAAATTAGAAAAAGAGTTAGGGGCAGAGGTACCGATGTATCCGACTGCTCTATGGAGAATTAACAAGTCAAACTCAGTAATATTTTATTCTCCCTTCTCTCTGAAAAGTTTGCCATGTCAGGACAGTTTGCAGAAACTTTAGGAGATGATTTTGAGGCTTAAATATTTTTTCCCCAGAGTCCCAAGTGATTCCTTTACTCAAGTCACATTGTTGAGTTTTTCTATATTTACTGTGAGTTCTATTGATAATGATTATGATCCTATGGGAGGGAGCAGTAGAAATATATGGTGGTTTTGCTCCTGAAATAAAACGAAACAAAACAAATGCATCTTCCCTCCCAGTTGCTCTGCTCTGTAGACCCGTGGGAATATGCTAATGACTCTAAAAGTGGAATTTACTTCCCTAAATACAGTATTCTATGGTCTCTGGGACTTCTTTCACTTTTAAGGATGGAGAAGACTGGTCCTAGAATTCATCACTGAGACAATGCACAAAATATAAATCAAGGAAACTAAGTGCGACATCAGTGAATGAAAGCTTGGTTCTCTCCCTAAACTTGGGAGTGCTTCATTGTTCACGGCATTATTTAGTATGCTTGTTGTATCAACTTTACAAGCACTTAACATAACTTTGAAATCATATCTCTAAAAAACAAGGATGTTATAAGATACTTCTAGTCCTGGAATCCTTGAACACAACCATGGTGGGGTGAAGGAAAGGGTTCCTGTGGTGCCCTTTACTACAGATCTTGTCAGTCTGGCAGCTGAATAGCTTCATTAGACCATTTGTATTCTTAGGAGAATTTATTCTCAGAGGGCTCTAGAGTAGAGCCTGAAAAGATTGCTCTGGCCATCTAGAAGCTGGACCCAAGAGGAATTCTTTAGAATTGATCCTGGTTAATTAGTAAAGTCGAGTTTTATTATTTATTATCAATGTATTAGTTAACCAAATATCTGAGTTCTCATCTCCTTTTTACTGTTAGCTTTAGACCTTTCTTCTTTTTATTAGTATTACCATTGTTATTTAAATAATGTCTGTGGTAGGAGGGGAGTATGTCCACACACACGAGCTAGCACCCACAGAAGGCAGAGGAGCTAGATCTACCTGGTTCTGGAATTGCAGGTGTTTGTGAGCTTCCTGATGTGGGAAATGAGGATTGAACTTGGGTCCTCTGGAAAAATAGTACATGATCTTAACAACTGAGCTATATCTCCAGCCCCGAGGTTTATCTCTTTCTGAAAACTTCATTCCTTAAATAAAATTGTGTTACGCAAAAGGGAAAATTATAAATTTGGGATTGTAGCTGCCAAGTTGGCTCAATGGGTGCATCAGATTAAATGGGCAAAATCTCAGTATTTGAGAGTTGGTCCACAGTGCCAGCTAGTGCCTTTTTACCATCATGAATAATGCTAGGCTATGGAAGACTAGGCTTGGAAGACAGGATGAAATCATAACAGGAATCCGATGGAAAGGCAAACTTCATCCATATCTTGATAAATCTAATTAGTAAGTCTCAAATAAAACTAGACAGGAAACTCATCAGGCATTTCAGGCATGTCTAACGTGCCTGTGGAGAATGCAAACTTTGAGGATCTTGCTTCCGTGTGTGTGTGTGTGTGTGTGTGTGTGTGTGTGTGTGTGTGTGATATGAGTGGGTATCTGCAGATACCAGAAGAGGGTATTAAATCTCTGGCAATCAGAGTCACAGGCAGTTGTGAACAGTCTAGCCAGGAGAATTCATACTTTGGATAGTGGTTGGTGTTCTTTTGCTTTGTTTTGTTTCTCAAAGGGAAAGGATAGTGAAGGCTTGTGGATCAGAAACTCTAAATAGTGGTCTAGTGTTAGGTGACTTAAAATTTAAGCCAAAATTCCAGGGTTAATGCCATTTTGTCTTTTTTTGCCTTAAGTCAAGATGAATGAAATAAAGAATTCAATGTGTAACCTTCCTTTCCTAGCTACTAAAATGTTTCAAGATCAGGTCCATTTTTACTATAATACCATTTATTCAAGCAAAGGCAAACACAAATCCAGAATAACTATGTCTAAAGAACACGTAACAGAGAATAGAGTTCTTTGAGGTGAAAAATATCCAATGAAATATTGGCTCTCCCTCATCCTTAGAGAAAACACAGACTGACAGTTGCTGTACCAGGTTTTCCTCTGGGTATCTTTCCCTACTTCCATAGAAACAAGAAACTCTCCATATTGTGCCTTCTGTATTTTCTTCATTTTCTCTTAATAAATATTCCCTGTGTACATTTACCCATTAATTAGTGTCACCATGCACTTATATTGCAAACAGCCTAAGTAGAGGAGTTGCTTTGAAAATACAATCTCGTTTTAAATGGATCATCATTCTGAAGTGGCCTCATAAATTTTGTTGCTGATTTGAGATCATAACTGGTATATTTATTTATATTAAACTCTGTCTTCTATTCATCTTGAGGTTATTATATTTATATAGTTAAGAGAGTGATGAGCCGAATTTAATTTTCATTCTGCTCGAGAATTCTTGCATCATGTAATCACCATTGATTGCCTAGTACTAGTTAGAATCAATAAAAGGAATAGATGTAAAATTTTCTGATCTTGTGTTTTATAATATGAATCTAGTAAAAAAATGGGGGATTCAACTCCATAAACATTGTCTGATATTGACAGTGTGCATAGTTCAGACTACAATGAGAAAAATAAATCTGGAAATTTAAATTTTGGACTTTATGTAAGATAAGCTTTATCTCCAATATCATAGAATGTTTTTACTGTTTTATGGATAATCATATAATTTTATTAACTTTTTTTATCATTTTAATTGCTTTCCCTTTCAAGGCCCATGAACACTGGTTTACATTTGTTCCAAGCTTGTCTCTGATATGACTAATGTATTGTCTAAGGTTCATCAATATGAGAGCATAGGCCTGTACTGAGAATAACAGTTTACAACTTCAGCTCTATATAAATCAGAAAAGCCTTGGAGATGAGAAAAAAAGGAAAGAAAATATTACCAGCTAAAACTAAGCATGGTGATAAAGATGTGTAACCACAGCACTCAGGAAGCCAACCCATGAAGATCAAGAGTTGAAGGCAAGCCTGCGCTATATACTCTCTCTCTCTCTCTCTCTCTCTCTCTCTCTTTTTCACACACACACACACACACGCACACACACACGCACACACACTCATAGACACACATAAACGCCCACCCATATACCCAGACACATGCACACTCATATACAAAGCTACACACACACATATAGATACACAGAGTATATATTACTAGACAACGACTAAGTCAACTATTTCTAAGCATTTGTGCTTCTAGTAAAATAACTTTATTGAGCTTAAATATTTCCCAAATGGTGGTGTTTTCTAGAGAAGCCTGTTAAGCATTAGCATCTCCCTGGGGTACTTTTCAGATCGTTTAGATCATTCAAGGATGCTCACACTTTTGGATCCTTAAGTAAGCATCCTTGATTGCAGCTCTAAAAAGGAAATACAATTTATACAATTTCAAAACCTATCTAGGAGTGCTCTGCTTAGAAAAATCAATCTTAACAATTGATAAATTGTATCCTCTACTGGGAAAGAAATGTGCTCATGGCATTTTAGAAAACATGCAAGATAGTGGTCAAGTCCTTTTAGTAAATTCCCTGACAACCATGGTCTTTTACCATCCCCTCTACCTGGAAGCCTGATTTCCTCTGTAGATGCAGCAATTAGCAATGTGCCTAGGAATTGAATCTTGTTTGTAGATTTCAACTGTAGGGTCTTTGTTGACTTTTATAGATTCTGAGCAGTCATTGGTTTTTACTGTTTTATATTGTATTTTTTTTTTTTTACTATTTCCTAGATTTGTCTCACTAGAGTCGACATGAATTACTCTTCCAACATGGCTATCTTCCCTAGTGCTTTAAAATGGAAGCAGGACAGAGTATTTGCTTTGGAGCATGAATTATATTAGAAGGAAGGGTGGACAGAGAGTGACCTGCACTCATTTAGCCTGTGTTGTTCTGTGACTTCAGACTTTTGGGGCAGGCACTTTGCCTGTTGAGATATTTTTGCATCTTCATGGATAAAAAAGTTTTGTGCTAGAGAAATAATAACATACATCCCAAGGAATGGCAAAATAAGAACTCATCATTGTTGAAATGGTCAACGAAACCTTTCCACCTGTGTCCAGATCTATGTGACCAATGGTAGTGGTGCCTAACTCTGAATGAGTGCTCCTGTCTTAATCACCATCTCCAGTTGTGAAACGTGGTCTCTCTTTTGGTCTGCACAACTTTTTCATGACGTGGGAAGCAGTTGACAGTTCTTGTGCAGATAAGGAAACTGTAGCAAGGAAAGGAAAAGTAATGTACCTGAGGTGGTACAGCTGAGAAATGAAAGAAACATCGGAGATCTCTTCGACCAAGTCTTAATGCTCCCTAGCTCTCACACAAGTGCAAGTTCAGCTGCTCCCAAGAGCAAAACACCGACACTCCAAAAATTCCTATCTTCCATTGGAGAAAGGCCAGACATTAAATGGACAGGTGCTATTACACCTATGGTTTCCAACTGCTCAATATTAGAACATCTCATGCAGTACCAAGCTCAGATATGGGACAAACACAGCACAAAGGCAGGCGCAGAGATCTGGGCAAGCCTCCAGCTGAGGATCAGGCCTAAGCAGAAATGAAAATGACCTTTGGGAAATAACAGCAGCTCACTTTTGTTGAGCACTTTGTGTGTGCTACATCCTATGCAAGGCAAGGCCTTGTTTAATTTAAGCTTCTTATAATTATTCTAAGTTTACCAGTGTGCAGCTGGGGTTTAAAAGGTTAGGTAATTTCCCCAGGACTGCATAGCTGCTAATGACAACAGCAGAATTCAAACTCTGTTGAATTCACAGGGCCTGCTTTCAGGCCTTCTGATTCCAGGTCTGATGTGGGAAGAGCTTTGAAATCATTGTTCCTGTCCTTATTAGAAGAAAAATCTGGACAAATTAAAAATCAATGGCTTTCATTGGGCCTTTCAGAGATGAGATTAGCAGCTAAAACCCCCACCCCAAGTTCTGCAGACACACTTAGAGAAGCAGCCAATATCTGTGTATATGGAAACCATGCTGCTGGGTGTGATCTGGTAGAAACACATCAGGACATATTTTGATGAGTTGTTCATCATCTAATATTGCACATGTGGGAGAAATTCTGAGGAATAACAGTTTCAGAGGACACACACATGCACACATCTTATTCCTACTATAGGATAATGGTTTAAGTTCACAATGGTGGCTGGGTACAAGGTGACTTTAACACATGGAGCAATGAGGGAACTGACAGCAGTGTCAACAGGTACAGAAGAGGACCGTGAGGAACACTGTGATAAGACTCCCAGACTGCATGTGAAGCTAGGTAGTCTGGTTTAAAGATAGACTTAGATCACTTTAGCATGTGCATCTTAAAGTCCATCATAATCATTAAATTCATTTAAAGTATGCATAATTAATAGCCTGAAAGGATGGACCATGTGATCATTCAAAAAACTTCCATTAATGACAGAAAGCAGAAAAGAAATGTGCGAAAGGAAGGAGGGTCAGGCAGGAGCAGAAGACCCAGACCTCATCACATTAGCACCTGCTCTCTATTTTATTTACCCAGAAGCTTAAAAGTAAGACAGAGCCAGGATACCAAGTTAAATCAAACATAAGATCATTCAACAAAGACCGAACAAAGGTATCCTTATTTTAAACAATTGCAGGTTAAAATATATGTAATGAATGAGTTGATCTGCTTATAAGCCAATGTCAAGTGCGTAACCTGACATTAAGCAAGTGCTTCATGCATATCTTTTGAGCTTACTTGGTGGCAGAGGCCTGTTGTCTCCACTATATGAGATGTTGAGGCAGGAGGATTACAAGTTCGAGGTTAATCTGGGCTATTGAGGAAGTTCAAAGACAACATAAGTATCTTAGTGAGAAGCCAGTGCAAAGAAAAGGCAGAAAGGTCTGATGTATAGCCCCATAGTAGAGTGTTTGCCTGGCATGGGAAGGACCTAGTTTTAGCCTTATACAAATTGATGAGTGATAAATAGGTAGACTCATTGAAGCAGTAGAGAAAAGGAGAAAGGGTAGAGAAAAAGGAAGGCATAATAGGGTGGGGTAATGAGTATAAAATGGTGGTTATCTGTAGTTCACAAAAGTCTACCATACTTTTATAAAGAACCAGAAAGGATAATCTTAAAGTGGCCAATCATAAAGAGATGACAAAGAAAAATACTAATA
>JAQHUG010000145.1:3652312-3665592 GCA_028555095.1 Dicrostonyx torquatus | reverse complement strand
CTCTCTGGGCCTCCATTCAGGTACACACCTTCCATATACCTGGCCTCAGCAGCTTTTGTTAATCATGTAGATTCCATATCTGCTTTCTTCTATCCTTGACCCTGAAGTCAGACTCACATTACTGAAGCTGGTAAGTTCAGCTGCTTGCTGGGTCTGGAACATGGCTCCCTCGTTCAATTACATCTTCACCAACTTTCTGGTTTTGATAGTTTTCTTTACTGTCTGAGCTTGGCTGTCCAGAAACTATATCTATAAATCAGCACATGGAGCAATGAGGATACTTAGAGATCTGTCAGTCTTTGCCTTCTGAGTACTAGGATTAAAGCCATGCACCACCATGCCTGGACCTAAATTGTTCTTTAATTACATTTTACAAGGTAGAAGTTTAGCTGTGTGGGGTCTTGCTCTGAGGTCACTACTCCCTTTATTCTATTTCTTAATCTATTTATCTCCTGTTACATAGGATTTAGCTTCATTCTACTTCCTAGTGCCCCTTTAATTCTCAATCTGTACATTTTATAATTTTACTTGCTCATCTTACTCCTCTTCATTATAAATTGTTTAGAATTAACACTAATAAGCACATGATAGGCTGTTTTGAGATTTCCTTTGCCAATGCAATTAATCCAAAACTCTTTACTTTAGCCTCAGACATGTTGCTGGAGGATATTCATTCATTCCCGGATGCTCAGACCCAAAATAACCACACAGAAACTATATTAGCTGCAATGTTGTTTAGTCAATAGTAAGCATATTTCTGGCTAACTCTTATATCTTAAATTAACCCATTTCCATTATTTTATATTTTACCATGAGGTTCACGGTTTACTGGGAAGGTTCTGATGTGTCTGTCTCCTGTGATAGCTACATGGCTTCTCCTTGACTCTGCCTACTCTCTCATCCTCTGTCTGCTTGGAATTCCTGCCTTGCCCAATTCTGTGAGCCACTGGCTGAAACAGCTTTATTCACTAACCAGTAAAAACATGACATAGACAGAAGGACTTTCCACACCACAGGCAGACTTTTTGGACAAGGACAAAAAAGCAGCCACATTCCTAAACAAAATATCCCAAGAATTATCTCTAGGAAAGACATTAAAATTCCTCTGAAACCTCTTGAGCCAGATTCCCACAGTTCAAATCACCTTTAGCACTAATATCTTCTGTGTTCCTACTAGTATAATCCATTAAGCAGTGCTTAAAGCATGCTTTTCTATCCATAGACCCAAACTCTGTATTCTTCCAAGCCAAAACATGGTTCGGCCTATCACTGTAGTACCCCCCAACCTGTCACCAATTAGTTAGGGCTTCTATGACTGTGAAAAGACACAATGATCACTCTTATAAAGGAAAACATTTAATTGGTACTGATTTACATGTTCAGAGATTTAGTCCAATAAAGTTACACTTTTTTAGACCAAGCATTCAAACATACGACTCTATGAAGGCCATTCCTATTCAAACCATCACAACAGGTCAGAGGTCTGATAAACAGACATACTGAAAGTTATTAAAGTTTAGGGATGAGGGTTAGAAGCAAGAGAATAGCAAGGCAGAGATAAAGTGATAAACTAGATACCCAGAGTTTGAGAAATCTAGTCAAGATATGGGCAGGAAAAAAATAAAAAGAAGTGCTATAAGCCTCAGCACATCTTCTATGAGAAGAAATAATTTTAATGCTTCCTATATTTAAAATAGTGATGAAAAGGATCCATGAATTGTAACACATATGGCATAAACAGTAAAATACAATAATCCAGCTCATTAGTACATTTAGTATGCACTTATTGAACATTTTAGAGAAATCAAAGTACAGATTTCAAAAGGAAAGAGGGAAAATGTGAAGCACAAGTAAAAGTAAATAATAACACTTAGGTTTGTGAAGAAAAACCACCGGTGCTGAGTAATAGAAGAGTCAGAAGAAACAGTGTAGTCCAGATTGCAAACCTAGCCAGTAACCTTGGTTGGAAGGAGGAAGGCATCTGAGCACTAAACAGGAAGTTCTAACACGTTCAACAGAATTGGATCTTTAATGAATATTACCTACGTTGTCTCAGCTTAGTCCCATGGATGATGTAACCCAAGGCCCAGAAGCCAGATGAGACTGCTAAGTACTATGCTGAAATAGGTTAAAGGGTGTACTAGAATCTGGCATTTTATTTGGGGGTTAAATTTCCGCCCTGAGGTCTTGAAGTTCTAATGCCCCTCTTTTATCTTATGTGTTTTCATATTGCAGTTGTGCTCCATCACCCAGTTAATGCTGTCCTAGGTATCAAACCCAGTTTCTTGTGCATGCTAGTCAGGGAATCTGACAAGTGAGCTACATCCCCAGCCTATTAATTTTCTTAAGCCAAGAGTAAAAAGTGTAGCTCAGGAAAAATGATAACACCTACCCAGGAAGTTGGTCCCCATTCCTCTGAAACTACAGTGATTTCTGAGTTACGTGGAATAGAACCCTACCAATGAGTGTTCAATATGTATTATTAAACACATCAGACAAAACACTGATGCAGGCTTTGTGAAACCACGAGAACAAGGCTATGCAGTGATACTGGAGACAGAACCTGAGGCCACCAATGGCATGCTGGTGAGGGCAGGGTTAAAGTTGCAGTGTGGGGAGCACAAGAGCTTAAAACAATAGCTTGGAACTAACTGGTGATTAATGTAAAAATAAGCCGGATGCTTGACAGTAGAGGTGGGGCTCAATAGGAGATGCCTTAAGAACACTGAGACCAGAACGTGCAATGCTAGATATTAATGCTATGAAGTAGCAAGAAATGCTTGTCCAAAACATATTATCAGTGTTTACATTTGACTTAATTAAATTACATACATTCAGAAACTTGGGTCATGTTTCTGCTACTCACCAATGGTCCACATAGCTGGTGGCTCCCATGGTGGATATCACAGAAATAGAACAAGCCCATCCATGCAGAGAGTTCTGCAAGGTATTCATGCTCTGTGGTGTATAGGATCTGATTGTATAGTAGAGAAGTATAGTTCATCTCTGCCAAAAACAACTACAAATCAGCTTTGGCAAACTACTTGACTCAAGTAAGCCTCTTGCAACATTATGAGCTAATTTTGCCAACATTGACTGGCAGTAGGGTTCCTCTATGCTTTCATGTAGAATAAAATACCCTCATTGATACAGATGAGGAATTTCAGTTTTTGTCACACACTTTACACTAGTATTAAAATGTTGTAAATCCAGGGTGCTTATCTCCAAAGCGTATCTATTTAACCTTCTGTGCCAAGCATTCTAGAAGGCCATTCCCAGGACGAAGTGGCCCTCAAAAAATTCAGTGATGGGAACTTCTGACTGTTTGTAGTGAGCTTAGCTTGACTGTGTGTGAAAATACCCTGCAGTTTTTAGATGTTTTTGTGATATTGCTTCAGCCGGATCATTTATGTTTTTTGCTTCAGCTTCTCTTAGACTTGGAATTGTACTTAGGGCCTTGCTTATTCTATGTAAGCACTCTTTCATCAAGCAAATAGCCCTAACCTTTTTTTGACTTTCCTTTGAGATGGGTTTTCACTGGATTTCTCAGGTAGGCTTCTGATCTGTAATTCCCTAGACTTGTGCTGTCAAACACTTTGGCAAAACATCATGTACTTTCAGTGCTTCTCATTAATAATCAGACAATTATTTGGTTTTCATTAGTCCACTTGGTTCTTTTAGTCAGACAGTGAAAATAAACGAGTAAATTTTACAAAATATAAACACGTTACATAATGAAAACTGATTCTTTTTAAGCAATTAAAAGATTTTCTGTAACATCTCTAGCTTTTTCAGTGATTTCGAGATGATTTAATGGACCATCATCCCTATCCTCTGTGTTCTGACTTTTTTCTTTTGGCAAATGACAGATCTAAAAACAATACTCCTTTAAAGCCACTTAGGATTTGATTTTTTTTAGTCTTAATTACATTACATGATTTTTCTCGCAGCTTTCCTACATTGCTCATAATTTACCTCAAAGGTTTTTAGAAATAACTGCTGAAATTTCTTCATTTAAAAATCTTCCTCATTTAGAGAAAAAACAGCCATTTCCTACTGAATATTTTGAGGTAAGAGTATTTCAGGGAAAATTTCAGGCTATGAGATGAACCTTCTATTGTCATGAGCACAAATATCTTGGGAAATCTTGGATCATTTGTGATTGACAGTTCAAAAGTACAGTGATCTGTTGTGTCTAGCCATGTCATGCCAGAGAATACTAAATCAATAGTAATGCTATCAGAACCAAAAATCAAATGCAAAATAGTTCCCTTGGCTTCCTGCATAATGACATTTGCTCTTTTGATAAATTACTAATGGGTTCTTGGACAAGAGACTGCCTGGAAAAGATGAATCTGGGCCTAAATGGAAAGAAAGAAGCCATGATGTGTACAGAACAGAATAACAAAGTCTTCAGTTAATGTTCTACATAAACTATGTCAAAATATAACTGAATCTCACTTGCAAAAGGACATTGGTAGAGGCCAGAAACAAACTTTAGTTCAGCTCCTTGGTACTGTGAAAATTTGGTTGGATGACTGATTGTCGACTCTCACATTCCAAGAAGTCAGATAACGCTGACAAAGCCCAAAATGCAGTGATCTAAGCCAAATGAACTGATAAATACTGTATTGTACCTAATGCTCCCTAGAACACCTGTACCATTTACTCAAGAGATGTGGAAAGACATCATTACCGTGCCACATCTGAATAAACTTGACAGCTCACTTGATTTTGGGGTTAGCATGATGTCATGAATGTATCTTAGCGAAAACATGGCGGTAGTCCTTATAACAATTCCCATTGGCTTGTCAGTGAAACTTTGATTATGTTTATACATCTACAAATACATTCGGCATTGTCTTAGTTATTGTTCCATCACTGTGAAGAAACATCACAACTAAGGCAATTTATAAAAGAAAACATTTAATTGGGGGCTTGCTTATAGTTTCAGATGATGAGTCCTTGGATAGAAGGGCAGGAGCCAGGCAGATAAGCAATAACTAAGAGCTTACATTTATCTGATACACTAACAGGAGGCAGAGAGAGACTGGGCTTAGGGTGGGCTTTTGAAACTTTGAAGCCTACCCCTATTGACACACCTTCTCCAATAAGGCCACACTTCCTAATCCTTCCTAAGGAGTTCTGCCAACTGGGAGCCAAACACTCAGATATATGATGCTGGGGGGGGGGATCAATCTCATTTAAACCATCACAGACATTAATATGTATATGCATGTATGACCAAAGAAACCTGCCTTGAAGAATTTGCAAATACTAAGATTTAAAGATGCTAAAAATGAGTGGCAAGAGGAGCTCTTTGTCCGACATGGTTGTAGCAAATAGAATAATAGATGCTAATAAGCCACTGTGGAGTTATCCACCTATGATCAGAATGCAAGATGAAATCATATGAACCATAATGATTAACAGCAAGACGGCCCATGTACCTTTGTTTGTAGGCTACAAAGTGAGCAAGCCTTAAATTCAAGACTCTTTCTGACTCTAAAATTTCTCTATACCAGTGGTTCTCAACCTTCTTAATATTGTTTAACTTATAAATTAAATACTTTAATATAGTTTCTCAGTTTGTGGATGGTGGCAGTAGAAGGGAAGGAGGGACTGGAAGAGGGGACAGTGGTCAGGTTGT
The DNA here is from genome assembly GCA_028555095.1 of Dicrostonyx torquatus. Lineage (NCBI taxonomy): Eukaryota > Metazoa > Chordata > Mammalia > Rodentia > Cricetidae > Dicrostonyx > Dicrostonyx torquatus. The sequence continues at coordinate 3,659,942 of JAQHUG010000145.1, read as the reverse complement.
AAAATAATTGAAAATTTTTAATGAATTAAAAAATGTTCAGTTAAAAAAAATGAACAGAAAAATGGTTAGTTTGCTGCAAATTCCAAAAGATCATTTCTCTCTGCTGCTTTCCCACCCCTCCTCCTCAGAGACGGTCTCAGAGTTTCTGCAATGAGAATACTTTGCTTCAAACCACCTTTGTTTGACCGAGTTCCAAATGAAAGGAGAGGAGGTGGATTTTATATTCAGGGATTAAATGCAGTCAGGGAATGAAATAATGAAAAACCTTATTTGAGAAGAAATAACTCTTTGAAATAAGGGGCTACCATGTGTCAATATGTCATAGACAGAGAAAGTGAGCCTTTGATTACCTAGAGGTAAGGTTGCCAGAGGGCTTCTGATTTAAATTTCTAAGGCTTGATCACTGCATCAAGGGACCTTGACTTTTATTCTTTTGAAAAATTATACAAAATATTTCTTGCCCACATTTGTATTCACCATGCCCCATCCCTACCTGTGGTCTTTGTAGCTGTTCCCGGGCTTTCTTTCAATGTGGAACGCCAGTAGCTGAATTGAATTTGGGCATTCCTGAAAAGAAAAAAAAAAAAAAAAAAAAAACAAAGTTTTAGGGAAAAGACCTTGAAAGTTGGCTCTAGAAATGTGCAAAGCTTGCGAATGAGAGTGGGTAACCTAAACAGACAGGAATAAGGACTATTCAACTGAAGCACAGCACAACCAAGAAATGGAAGTCTAGCTCGCTGTTTAGAAGACCACGGTCAAGATGGCTTGGGCAAAACCGTTCAAAACAAAGTGCTCTCAGGGTTAAGTACTCTGGTTCCATCATTTCCATAGCCACATGCCAAGAAAATGCTTGGAAGAACCCCATCGCAAAGGAGGATGGCGGTCAACTGCTCTCATCAGCCTCACCGGAATCCCCAAGATACACACTTCTGAGAGTGTCTTGAGGGCAATTCCAAGAGGTTTAGCAGAGGAACAAAAAAAAACCCCTCCTGAAAGTGGGTGAATGGCCCAATGGCTGAGACCCCAGATGGAATAAAGCAGAAAAAGAAAGGTTACCTGAGTGTCAGCACTCCCTCCAGATCCTCCTGTCTGCCCCCCAATCTACTCAGATGGGAGCTGCATGCTCCCGGCACCGTGGACACTACCCTGGCTCCCCTACTATAATTGTCTCTATCTCGACGAACCACAGGACAAAGTAAAACCTCTTTGCTTTGGTTGTTTTCATCAGCTGTGTCGGCAAAGCCACGAAACAGTAATTAACACAGTTGGGAAACTTTTGTAGAAGGGAAACTTTACAAAGACATTGACAAGAGATTTGTCTGTCACTATATGGTCCTTTCTACTCAAGCCATTTCAATATAAGGTCAGATAAAAGACCAAATGAAAGAGCCATTGAAGTCTGAAGTCCTTTAAATGTGTTCCTTATTTTCATATGAAATCATTTGTACTTACTAGCAAACTTAGAGGTAAACGAACCATGTATCAACTGGTTATCTTTGAACTCATGTCTATAATGACCTAAAAATTAAAAGCAGTTTGGCTTAAAAGTAAATTTGCACACTAACTTCCTATTGTGACTTAAATTCAGCTTATTAACCTCATGTATGAATTGCTTATTGTCTATAGAAGTGGAAACCAACAAAGAAAAGCTTCAGCACCGTCTCCATTTGGTTATCCTGCGGAATCAAAAGTCTTATCCAGATAGATCAAACTTGGAAGTTTGGACAATTCTGCCTTCCTTGTATTGCTGTGACTTCAAAGCCCACAATCTGGGATTATATGAAAGCTTGACAATTCGGTTTCCCAAGGGAACGCCCAACAGTGGGTCACATGACGGGTCTTGCATTGTGTTCCCACATCTGCTGCTCTATACAAACCAGAGCTGCTGTCTTGGGAATAATAGGCACCCTTTCATCCTTTAATGCAGACGGCCATGGTGTGAGCTGGAGTTGGAATGTGGAGCTTCCCACTCTGTTTTCAGCTTCTCATATGGAATAAACAATGCATTGTTTTGGTGGTTCTGAATATTGTGGTATTTCTGAGGTTTCTTCCTTGGTCCCTTTCCCTTTGAGTCAAGGTGTTCTCTTTCTGTCTCTCTGCCCCCACCCTATCTTGAACGTTCTTACACAGCACTCATCTTTTCTGATCTGGTAGAGTGACAGAAGGACACTAAGGCCTTAGGTAAACAGCACATACTGGATGGCGCACCTCTCCCTGGAAAATGCAGCTGTCACTTGGAAGCCCGAAAGAACTTGTGTGCAATTCACGTCCCCAAGTCCTGAAAAGGAAATTGCATGTGGTGTCAGCGCGGTTCACTGATAAGATTTTATCCTTTTCTTCGGCTGATCCTGATAGAGCTGCAGAGTGGACAGTAAATAAAGAAGATTTATTATGGGCTGGATTTGTTAGCTAACAGTACTTTCTCAGAACTATATCAAAAAAGACCCAGAAGTGTTCGTCTTTCAAATCCGGAGCACTCAGTAGTGAATAGCATGTTAGGGGGAGGGGAAGCGAAGGAATTCATCTCTGCAATTCCTTTTAAACAGTGAACATTTCCTACACAATCGGCCTGATCTGAACAGACGCCTAAAAATCCAGGGATTGATAAATTATCATCACAGCACCTGCATCTTATGCCTCAGGAACTTTAAGCAAACCCAAGGCTGTACTTGGGGATTAATTGAGCATGCATAATTTACCACTGCAGTTTACATGAGTGTAAGTATTTTTCTCATTCTGGTAAATAGACATTTTCAGCTCTAGGAGAAAAGTCAGACTATTGCTGCACAGTGAAATGAGCCATCAGCCTATTTGGCTAGAGAGAGAGAGAGAGAGAGAGAGAGAGAGAGAGAGAGAGAGAGAGAGAGAGAGAGAGAGAGAGAGAGAGANAGAGAGAGAGAGAGAGAGAGAGAGAGAGAGAGAGAGAGAGAGAGAGAGAGAGAGAGAATCCTCATATTTACCATCACTGCTCAATTTTTAATGAAATGATTTTTCAAGTTTAATTTGCTTTTTGCCATCTGTAGGTATTTATTTTCATTATCATTTATTGTGTTGATTTTAACAATTGTGTGCAGTCAATACTGTCTTTTTTCCCACTTAAATGATTAGTGGATTATTAATCTAGGCAAATACTCACATTGTGGTTGTTTTATGTAGAAAGAGGTGAGGTGCACACAGTAGGCAATGATTGTTACAGAAGGCGCCAGGTTTTGAATACCTTGTCACATGTTAACACCAATAGACTTTGGATAAATTAGCTATTAGTGCGAAGTCCCGATTTTCCCCCTTTATAAACAGAGAGCAATAATCCTATCCCATAATAGTTCTACTTCACATCTCATACACTTCAGATGTGTGTGAAAATAAAATATAATTTAGAGATGGGCCATACTAAGTGAACAATAAACAATATGCATGCTGTAACTCTTTTATTAAGGCAAAATTTATTTTGTAGACCTAAACGACACATTTTAAGCTTTTAAGTTAATAGGTCAGTATATTTATTGTTATATGCAAATGCATTTAATTCTTGGCCCCTGAACCTAGAGCATCCAGAAAAACTGTTTCCATAAGTTTTTCCCCGTGACTCTTGGACATATACGTGTCCACGAGCAGGGAGGTCGCCTGAGAGTTCTATCAGATGTGTCAGCTCTCTCATCTATAACAGTTCTAGTCTCTTTGTTTAAGGAAAAAAAAATAAGGCCCTTCTGGGAACTGAAAGTATAAGTGTAATTATTTATAAGAAGTATAGTATTTCAAATGTATTAATCCCTGTTTCACAAATTGGGAATCATATAGACCTCTACAGTGCAGTAACATAATCTTAAGAGGCTGAGCTTAAATTTGATTCTCTTATCTACTCTATTTCCTGTACTATATTACAATTGAAAAGTATTTTTATTTTTGCTGAAATTTGATTTCAGTACATGCTAATATCTAAGAGTCTCCTATTTCCAAAGCACTGTGAAATAGTATAAATGCATTTAAATGTAGTGAATCTGTTGCTTGCAGGTCTTTGGTAAAAATTTATCAGCTCTCTTATCTTCTTGTAGCAGAGGTAAACATATCTCTATAGTGAGTCTAATGTTTTCATATCACACAGCACCCAGGGGTAAATTGTAAAATCCATCTTGTGCTTCTTTTGGTGAGAATTACAGCTTTCAGCCAGGCGCAGGGTGGTTCCGAGAAAGGCATGTCACATTCCTTGTCACTTCTCTCTGGCTTTATTGATGTGCCTGTCACCCTAGAAACTTAGTGAATTCAGAAATGAGGCTGGCTTCCTGCTCACCTATTCACTGAGGTACATTTTCAGAAGAGCATGGAGTGACATTGGTAAAGAAAGCCAAACGGTGCCTCTCCATAAGAGCAAGCCTCTGACACCGAGGCTTCCCATCTGCACAGAAGCCTGCTCATTTCCTGAATACCAAGTAAGAAATTCCAAGCCTCGATAGGTAGCAGGCAGAATCCAGAGAGAGAGAGAGAGAGAGAGAGAGAGAGAGAGAGAGAGAGAGAGAGAGAGAGAGAGAGAGAGAGAGAGAAACAACCACCACTTCATTTGCTAATACTTTGTTCTCCCCACATCGTTTCCAGTCATATGTTAAAAGTGATGTCATAAAACCATCCGGGACTGTTATAGGCACAAGTAAAGTGGATCATTCCGTGGCCAACACAGAGTTTAGAGTCAGACAAGCCAGGATCCTCCATAGTTCATTAACTCCAAGAAATAGCAAACACTCATTCTTCTTCCCTGGAGTGGGTTAAGTGGTACTCCTCTCTGACTGAAGGGTTTGTGAGACCCTTCGTGGTGCCCTCTTTCTCTATGTATTGGTGACTTCTAGGTTGCTCTGCCCTGGGTGCATGGACTGTGTCTTCTCATTTCTGCCTAGAAATTGTGAGTTTGAATTCACGGTCTGCAGTTCTTCCTCATGTTATGGGGTGTCAAGGTGGCAACGGAAGCATTTTCGGGGAGAGGATCATACTACTGACGAACAACTTCTCCCGCAAGAGAAGCAAGTGAGCGAGTGTCATCACTGGGGCTTCATTGGTCCTCCAGATCTCAGGAAGCATTGCTGTTCTCTGCTCAGAGTAGTTGTGTCTAGCATAACCGTCTCAAATATGGCACAAACAAGCATGTCAAAGATGAATGCTTCACAGGGGAGGTCTTGAGTAAAAACACAGCCTCAGCAACACTAGATATTTATTTCACTCGGTATATAGTGTCCACCAAATTAAGAGTTGCCAATTAAAGTTGTCTCATAATTTATATGAACTATCATTTTCTTTAGGAATATTATATCCACTACCAACAACTAATAATCTCTCTCTTTCTCTCTCTCCATCTTTTAGACAGGGTCTCATGTAGTACAGATGCCCTCAAACTTACTATGTAGCCTAGCTGACTTCAAACTCTTGATTCTCTTGCTTTTACCTCCCAAATACTGTTACCATACTTCTTTGCTACAGCATGACTTTCCATTTAAAGAGAAACACTGTAGAGTGTAATGTGAATATAGTACCTTGTCTTTACATATTAAGGAGTTAAGAAAGGGAAATAAAGAGTTTCCAAGGACTCTTGGCAAACACAGACTGTCTGTGATCTTGAGTTTGTTAATGAGAGTCGTCTTTGGGTATTGACAGCAGGGTGGGAGTGGGGATATTCATTCATAATTACTTCAGTCATGGTCAATGACTGCATCATGTGCTAAGTGAGGAACTGACTTTAGAATGCTGTGTTTTCTCTCATTGTCGAGTTGCAGAACAGATGGAGAAGCCAGTTTTTGTTTTTGAAAAGTCTGGGATTCTCAGCTGTGGTTATAGGTTTGTCAGCATAGCATATATGGAAAGCAACAGTGCTAACCTCCCCCAGGGAACCAGTGTTATGCACAGTCATATGTAATCCTCCACTGAGGACACCCTCAATACTCACTGTCCTCAAGTCCATAAGTTATCTTATGCTAAGTACATCCTGCATCCAAGATGAGTTTGCTGTTTTAAAGAAACCACCTTGAAAAGGTTCCTGTATTCAAATTGGATTGAGAGAACTCAATTTAAGTGTTTTATATTAAAACATTTTCTATTAAAAAATCTATGTTGTATGTTAGGACATAAAAGTCTTTGTATAATACAGAGAAAGTGGGCTTATTTTACATTGTTTGACCTAGAATTTTGCAAATTTATCTGGCTGCCAAAGGCTATATAATAAAAAACATGACCATCCCCTAGGTACTAATAATTCATGAGGTACACTTTAGGTGCTGTTACTTACTATGATATACATTCCTATGATATTTTCTTTTTATCGCCCATATTCAATCATAAGTGCCTCATGTTTTTATAGGAGAATAAGCCCATACTCTTTCATGGGTCAACTCATTTCCATAGCCTTTTCTTTCAGTGAAAAGCTCTGGTGATAGGGAGTTATGAGAAGTGTGTTTTTTTAAAAAAATTGTATAAGAATTCTAGAAATTCACTTCTCCACCATTTTTGAGTAATGTTCATTGGTTTAGTTTATACTTTGAGACCTATGCTCAGATTGTTGTTTACTCTGTAGACTTAATTCAACTATCATCATCATCATTGGTTTTTTGAGACAGGGTTTCTCTGTGTAACAGCCCTAGCTATCCTAGAACTAGCTCTTGTACACCAGGCTGGTCTCGAACTCACAGAGATCTGCCTGCCTCTGCCTCCCAAATGCTGGGATTAAAGATATGTGCAACAACCACCTGGCTATTCAACAATTATTTTATCATAGGGAATTTTGATATTGATGACATAATGAGTATGTTAGCTTTGAAACTAAATATAGAAAACAGAAACTTCTTAGTAAAACCATAATGGATTGTATGGAAGCTATAAACACCAAATCAAGGATGGTTATTAGTGCTGGCAGGGCTGGCGATAGTAGTGACCAGAGCACTACTGGAGATGTGTAATCTTCACAAGAAGGTACCCTCTGAAGGGCATGGTGATTTCCAACCATTATTCCAGTTCTTAGAAGACTGAAACAGGAAATTTGCAACGAGTTTGTGACTACCCTCGGCTAAATAGTGAATTCTAGTCAAGCCTGGGCTTCAGAGTAAGACCTTCTCTCCATAAACAAACAACTAACAAAAAGTAAGTAGAGATGGAAAAATGAAAGGAAATGAGGAAAAGTCAAAAGAAAGATGCAAAGAAGGAAGAAAGGAAAGAGGGAAGCAAAGAAGGAAGGCAGGTAGGCACTGGGAAGTAGAAAGAAGAAAAGAGAATTGGAAATGTCAAATTGCAGTACCTTTGTAAGGCTGATTTTGATCTTATACCCTGGGTCCTCTAGACATGTCAGAATTCAAGCAGGAGAGCCAACAGGTGTTAAGATGCCTGCATCAACTCTTCAGTGGATGAGAACTGCTCTGGGAGGTAGAGAGACACTTATCACATCACGAAGCCAACTTCCAAGAAGTTGGTGAAATGTGCCTTGAAGAGGAGATCTGGGTAATATCACCTTACATCCTTCCAGGGATTTAACTCCAACTGGCAAATTTTTGTTTATTAAAAATGAAATATCTATATTAAGAAATGTACCTAAATAAGTAGTTATCTTTATGCAGGCCTTCATATTTTAATGTCTGCAGTCATTCAAGATATATAGTTTTTT
>JAQHUG010000145.1:3547677-3649482 GCA_028555095.1 Dicrostonyx torquatus | reverse complement strand
AAAGGAACTTCCGGAGGCATTACCATCCCTGACTTCAAACTCTATTACAAAGCTACAGTATTGAAAACAGCTTGGTATTGGCATAAAAATAGAGACACTGACCAATGGAATTGAATTGAAGATCCGGATATTAGTCCACAAACCTAAGATATATAGTTTTTAATGTTAACGGGATACAAAAAGAGATTTTATGAAGTCTTGCTTCAAAATCACCAGGGAAAGGCATGTTTTGCATACTAGATCTTTCTAGTAGATGATGGTTTTATCTCTAGAAGTACCGAAACTTTTAAAAAACTATTTTAATGGGACTGATACTAAAATATTTCTCATAAATCTGAATTTTAAAGAACAATGTTAATTGTGTGAATTAGAACATCCCACTGATGGACAGATGCTCCCATTGGCTTGGATACTCAAATAAAATGTGGAAACCATTTCAACACATGACCCCTCCAAGAACCCCTTTTTTCTTCCTCCATGTGTTTTCCACCCAAAGCAAGTCTTCTCTTCTGTTTTCAGTCTTTTTACTAGACTCTCCATCTGCAAAGTTCCTCAGGCTTTAATCAGAGAAGGAATTTAGATTCCCTGCAGTCCTCTTTACTTTAGTATCTAGTAACCAAATTGTTCAACAGTCCCACTGATTCTGCACTTGCACTGTCTCTAAGATCTGTACTTTCTATCTTTTCTCTGCCTTCAGTGAAAGATCATTAAAATTCTACCCAAACTAGTACATTGATATCAAAATTAGTGTAAATAGTTAAGGCTGTCTCTACAAACCAACCTCCCCAATAATTCTCCCAAACCTGATCTTGTCCCTCTATGGCTCAGAATCCTTAGCCTGGCATCTGAGGCCATTCATTCTTTTTGCTGATCCTCATATTTCCTCTCTGTGTTTTTTTCACAACTTGCCTAAATGTATTATTCCTTGAAAATAGGTTACATCTTTCCATCTTTGTTGGTTCTATGACCTGTGCTCCTCAAGGCCCACATACTAAGGATAGAAAACATGTATTGTTTAGGAAGGTGACCCTAGAAACAGCTTCTATGGCTCACTTTTGCCGTTGCTTAGTTGTGTGACTATATAATTTGTTTGTCTGCCAGTTGCTTGTTTGCAAAGTTGAACTAATATCATTGGCACTAAAAGAATATAAATAGAAATTGAATGGCTCCAAAAGAAAATTGCTTAATGATTGAAGTATTTATTATCTCATAGCAAGTTTGTAAAAGCAGCGTCCCATTGCTGTGACTAGTACCTGAGATAGATAGCTTCAAAAAGGAAAGTGTTCATTTGATTGAATAGTAGAGGCTGATATACCTGGCTGTTCAGCCCAGCTGTTGGCCTGTGGTGGCACGGTCCTTCCTGGAGAGTGCCTGGCAGACGAATTGTTGCTCCTAATGCCATCAGGAAGTGAAATGAGAGGACCTCACTATCTCATCAAGGATACAGCCTCACCCAAGTAAGCCCCTACTACAAAGAGCTTGACCATCTCCCAATAGAACCACAGGCTGGTGAATAAACCATAACACATGAAACTTCAAGGGATATTCCAACCCAAACTATAGCAGGAATCCTTTGTGAAATGTCATCTTTTAGTATGAACATTTTAGGAAAACTTCATGTTACATTTCCACATTGTATTGGGGTTTCTACTTTTGTTTTTATTGAGACCAAGTCTTACTGTGGAGGCCTGCCTGACCTGAAACTTCCTAAATAGACCAGGTTCACTAGGAGTTTGTAATCCTGCATTTGCTTCCACGTATTGGAATTGTAGGCATGCAGTACCACGCCTGGCCACTGGGCTCTTTTTAAGTTCAGTAATTAATTTGCTACTTGGCCCTTAAGTGCTTGGTCCCTGAAATTTTTAATGGAAAATCACCAAAAAATTTAATTCTTTCCTATTGTAACTGTGCTGTATTCAAAGTCATATAGACCCATCTAGAGTCGAGAGGCAATCATACTAGCATCCTGAAAGAGGAAATTGTATCTAAGTGACAAAGGTTAGCCTGAGATCTGCCCTTTCAGTTGTAGACCACTTCATGATGATTGATCTACCTCTGAGACTTTATCCCAGATGCCTTAGTAGATCTGTTTTGAGTACTTGGATTTAAAGTTTCCTTATATTCTTCTTGTACATGGAAAATGAACCTGACTTGTCCAGCTATGATTCCTGCATTAACTACATTCAACTTTGTGTCAGTGGCCTGGAACTTGGCAAACCAAAGTCTCGGTGACTGACTTATAGACTTGTACAGGAGGCATCTTATGGACTCTTCAATCTCCTGACTCAAATGCCCATTGAAATTTTGATAAGCTATCATCAAAGATATATCTATATTTGATTATCAATGTGATCACGTAGAAAAGCCTACCAGGGAAGCTTGGATGAGAGGAAAGATACATAGGCAGGTCAAGTGCAGGCAAAACAGTTGTGCATACTGTCATAGTCACTATTGTGACATCTGATAATGCCTTAACCTTTCCTTCTAGAGCATGTCTGTTTCACTTATAATCTTTCTCAACCGAGAATGAAAATGTTTTCTGATCAAGCATTTTGAAACGTATTACCTCAATTCCAAAGTTACCTCTCCAAACAAAAAGGTGGTCTCACTCAGTTTCTGTCAATTGAAAGCAGAGTCTGAGAAAGCAGGCATTTACCAGTAAGGTCTGACCTAGGATGATGCTCAATATCCACCGTCTGTGATACTCATGAACCATACTTCAGATTGAAGAGCAATCCAGTCTTTTGATTTGTAGTCACCAAGGTAAAGGTCTGGCCTTTGTGATGTGAAGCTTATTGATGAGATGTAACTGATAGCATCCTGAATTATTGAACTCAGGATCCCAAAACAGAAATAGCTGAGAGGGATGATTGGAAATGATCAGAATTAACCTCCTTATAGTGCACTTTATTCGAAAGAGTCGGCTGGCTCTCCTCAACTTGCAAGGTCTCAGGGAGACATTTTCTTTTGACTCCACTCCTCACTTTAGTTCCGTTCGTGGAGATATTTGTGGCTAATTTCTCATACCTTCATCAGAAGGCCAACACTGGTCTAGAGCATATACGTTTCTTGGGCTTGTAATGTCAGGCCTGAAACTCTACGGTGTTCCTTTCTTATTCTACAGCGTTTCCCTTTTTGTCGCACTCTGACATTGATCTGTGTTGTTCCTCTCTGCAAACAAAGGAACGAACATCCCACACTGCATAAACATTTGTGTCACACTTCCCTCTTAAAATTAGTGTTCTTTTGAGCTGGTTAACACATTTGTACCTTCTCTGACACCCTTAACCACGACAACTATGAAAGAAAACAGTGTACAGTGAACAAACACATCGCTTGGAACAGATTAGATTAATTACTTTTCAGGACAGTGCTTAGATTAATTATTTTGTTTGTGTGGTATGTTTGTTAAGTGGTTGCCTGATTGCTGCCTGGAAGACTGATTGCTTGTTACATTTACCTTGTGGTTTCTGTGGGGAAAACATCTTTGTAAGGATCCATCACTTCGAAAAGCCCAGGGGGCTTGGTTGACATGAGAATGTTGCGGTAGAGCTGGAAAATGGAGAGCTGGCTGTGGGAAATGAGTTCTTTAAATAAACACCTACAGTGGTGGCTAGAGTAGCATCACATCTGTTTAACATCAGGAGACACAATCGATGATCAAATTGAGTTAATGTGAAGGGAACAATTTGAGCACCCAACACAGTGTTCAGATTGTAAGGCCGAGGTGAATAAGCACGTGAGATTGCCTCCGTATACAGGAAGGTAAAAGAAACCAACGTACAGTGACTTTTTGTTTTAGCTTTTTCACTGCTGGGTACTGCCCTCCCAGTACCCAGTCCCAGTCTCTTCCTCTGTGAAGGCACCTAAGAACCACAGGGTCTTTCTGAAGAGCTCACAGGACAGGCTGATAACGGTTGTGTCACACGCAAAAATGTGTGTTATCTGTTGTGTCCAAAGGCTCACTACCAGTGGTGGGAAAAGGCTTATGATATCAGGAATCTTGCCAATTTAACTAAACAACACTTTTGACAGAGATAAATGAATTATGGATTAAAAATAGAAATGCCTTTTGTTTTCTGAAAGGCTAGACCAAGCACTCAATGATGGGCCACAAAAATTGACTGCTTAAACAAAATGGAGTGCTAATGTTTACCTGTGACTCTGAATGAGTGTGGTTATATCAGAGGAATAATTTGGGGACTAAAGAAAGCTTAATTATTCCTAGGGAAAAAATGTTATACCTCTGCCGAGAAGAGAAAGATTGATGATTATTTCTGTGTCCCCAGACATTTGACCCATTGTCATTTAGGTCCATTGATCATAGTCATAAATGACAACTGTAACAGCAGATACTTAGAAATAGGTCAGTGGAAACAGTGAGGCTTTTAATGTAATGGATTAAACTAACAGTGTTTTAACTAATATTCTTCCCAATCAACACAAGAAAATAACCCAAAAATTAAAATATTAAAACTAGAAAAAATTGCCTTTTTTAGTTGGTCTTTCCTGTCTAGACATATGTCAAAAAGAAAAACCATTACAAACACAGAATCATGAATACTCTTTAGTATTTAAAATAACTTTGAATTTAGATTGTTAAATAGGAATGACCACCATGCTATAACAATATGTGTATTGCCCTAGAGAAAATAGCCCAGATCATTGGCACTGGGACAGTGAAAAATGAGAGAATGACAGAGATGTGACATTTGTTTTCTGAGGTAGCTTCTTTTCTATGGTTGTGAAAAAAAAGCTGAAATAAAAGAAAATGCATTAGCCTAGCTGAAAAAATGTTTAGGGCCTTTTTGATTAAATTTGTCTTTTCTGATGTGTCTGGGAAGCTGGAACTGGACTGGAAAAAATTCTCTAAACTGCTTCCTTTCTGATTAACTGTGCTGAGGTCTTGTTGAAACCACTGATCTGAGTTCAACACCAATGGGAAGCTCCAGTAACTCAAGTTTTTAAGCAGTTACCCCACACCCCTCCATCATGACATACTATTGTCTTGGGAAGCTGGGCTAAGACTAGTGTGATGATAAACTTGCCTATAAAACAAGTTTTCTGAGGTTTGGAAGTTCAAGGTCAGCATATTTAGAAACAACATGGAACTTGTAGAAATTAACTCAGTTTATCTAAATATCCCAGATTCTTACTTTCCTTTGCCTTTCCATACAAGATTGTGTCATTTTGAAGTAAATACTTCCTTAGCAAAAAAGGACAGCTTTTGATAAAAATAAGTATCCCAAAGATCAGCTCCTAAAATATAGCAAATTTTTGAGAAAATAAAACCATCCATCCGGGAAGTCATTGACTAGTTCATAAGTTGTTTTGTCTTACTTGTAAAAGCAGCATGCTAAATGTATTTGTGATAGTGTAACTTAAAATTAATGAAACTGGCTTTCATGTGTTATTAACATCTTTTCATTATTTTATGATCACACCTCAAACATCTAAAGGTCCTGTATTACATAGCACAATGTGAATGTCCCTAGTAAATGAAAAGGCATTGTTGATCTATTGTTATTTCCAACCCAAATTTAGATTAAGTACCTTTTCTTTGGCCTGTCATCAGTTTCATCATGTAACCAAAGATATGTCTTGTGTGAATGGTTCTACCTATTTTCTAGAGCCATGAGTTGCTAAATATTCTCATTCATTGTAATTCAAAGAATAAATGTGTTTGCTCTGTGTAATGACTCTTACTAGACTCTACATCCCAAGTTTTTATTTTTATTTATGCATATGAAGGAAAGATATAATCCTTCTAAAACCTTCAAAGAAATTGGGGTTTTGTGAGAGAACCTGTAAAGGAACAAATAACACCGAATATACTGGAAGCTGGGGGATGTAATTCACCAGTCAAACATTGGTTTTAATACTTGCAAGGCTCATGGTTCGACATCTGAAAATACACACACACACACACATACACCACACATATACAATGCACTATGCATGCACACCCTGCCTACCACCACACCACACCACACCACACACACACATCACACACTACCACACATATATACCATATATACCATATACTAATCACACACACACACGCACATACCATGCACATTCACTGCACAGCACGTGCCCACACAACATACACACCACACACACCACCATCACACATACATACAACACACCATACACACACACACACACACACACACCACTATGACCACCACCACAAAAAACACACATATAAATAACAGGTAGATAGATAGATAGATAGATAGATAGATAGATAGATAAGAAAAGAATATTTGATGCCAACTAAGATATCCTAGGTAGGTTAGAAGCCTGTCTCAAAAGACACTGAAAAAGAAGTCAGAAAGGCTGAGGGAGTAGCCAGGCTGGAATAGCTGCATTGGCTGGCATCTACAGTGAGACCTTGTTCAAGTGTTTCCTTAAGCATAGAGAGGGAGAAAAGAGGGAGTAAAGGTGAGAGAGGAAGGTTGAGCAGAGAGGCCCTTGGACAGGTTGGGCAAGCTATCCTTGTGGCTTGTGGCTTTTCCTTGAGAAAAAAAAACCAACAACAAAAAACTGGAGTATAAATGAAGGGTTTAATCAAGAGAATGGCTTCTGTCTAATTAGTGTCATGTTCTAACAGAAGTAATCATCCACACTTCATGCCTTCTCTATACCTGTCAACATGTCTAAACTGTTATTTCCTTCATTGTCTTCTCTGAGCTAGCTCCCATTTGTGACAGATTTGACTTTGAAATGTTTTGGCTCATCTGAAAGGCCCAGTGATTTGCCGCTCTGGTCTGATTTTCTGACTTCTGTTTTCCTACTGGAACTACCTGTTAGATATCTATTTTTCATGCTAAATTAGAAATGTAACTCTGCCTTGAAATGTACATCAGTTAAAATGAGATAAGACACTATTCAGATAGCATCTGCTGCTTGGATCAAAGAGATGGTGGAGAAGCAAGTTTAGGTTATATAGTTCATCACATCCAAACTAGAGCGAATTTAGTAAGTGCACTGTGAGAATGCGGCAGAAACCCATTGTGTTAGTTAGCACTAATCTGTCTCTGTGTTAAAACACCTGGGGAGATCAGTTCTGAAAGGAGAAAGGTTTGTATAGGTGTCCAGTCTAAGAAGTTTCAGTTGGCAGCTTCTTTCATCTACAGCAAAGCAAAACATTCTGTCTGGGAGCTTGTGCTGTGGCAAAGTCAAGCAACAAAGAGAAGGAGCTAAATCTAATTCTAGAGACATATTTAGAAGATTTAGAAATCTGCCTTCTATTGTGTGTCAGCTTCGGTTTCCTTTCTACTGTTGTGAGAAAACATTCACTCTGACCCAAAGCAAGTTATGGGAGGAAAGGATTTACTTGCCTTAAGATTTCAGGTCATAGTCCATCATTGAGAGAAATCAGGGCAGAAACTTGAAGCAACCCACAGGGGAAAACTATGTGTTGGCTTGCTCTTGAGGTCACACCAAGCTTTCATTTTTTTAATTGATTTTATTGAGCTCTACATTTTTCTCTGCTCCTCTCCCTGCCGCTTTCCTCCCCTTCAACCCTCTTCCATGGACCCCATGCTCCCAGTTTACTCAGGGGATCTTGTCTTTTACTACTTCCCTTGTAGATTAGATCCATGTATGTTTTTCTTAGGGTCCTCATTGTTGTCTAGGTTCTCTGGGATTGTGTATTGTAGACTGGTTTTCTTAATGTCTAAAAAGCTCTTATGAGTAAATACATATGATATTTGTCTTTCTGGGGCTGGGTTACCTCCCTCAATATGATGTTTTGATCCATCCATTTGCCTGCAAATTTCAAGATGTCATTATTTTTTTCTGCTGTGTAGTACTCCATTGTGTAAATGTACCACATTTTCCTTTCCATTCTTCAGTTGAGGGACATTTAGGTTGCTTCCAGGTTCTGGCTATGACAAACAGTGATGACAAACTATGATAAACATAGTTGAAAACATGTCCTTGTGGTACAAAGGACATTGTCAACAAGACAAAATGGCAGCCCACATAAGACAGAAGACTGATCTCCAAAATATACAAAGAGCTCAAGAAATTGGTCATCAAAACGACAAATAATCTAATTTAAAAAATGGAGTACAGACCTAAACAGAGAACTCTCATCAATGGAATCTAAAATGTCTGAAAGACACTTAAGGAAATGCTCAACATCCTTAGTCATCAGATAAATGCAAATTAACACAACTCCGTAATTCCATCTTACACCTGTAAGAATGGCCAAGGTAAAAAAACAAAACAAAACACTGATAACAACTTATGCTGGAGAGGATGTGTGGTAAAGGAACACTCCTGCATTGCTGGTGAGAGTCCAGATTGGTTCAGCCCATTTGGATATCATATGGTGATTTCTCAGAAAATTAGGAAACAACCTTCCTCAAGACCCAACAATACCACTTTTGGGTATATTCCCAAAGGATGTTCAATTGTGCCACAAGGACATGAGCTAACTTTCTAATACATCACAGTATCACCTGCCTAAGGATGGTACTGCCCACAGTGGACTGGGTCGACCTACATTAGTTAATAATCAAGACAATTTCCATAACATATGCCCTCAAGCCAATCTGACTGAGGACATTCTTCAACTGAGACTCCCTTCTTACATAGCTATAGGCTATGTCAAATGGACAGTTAAAGTTAGATAAGACAGTGCCTATGTCAAATATTCATTTTATGTTTAAATATTATAAATAAATAGGGGATGTTTTCTAACCATATAATGTTTTATTTCAATCTACCTATCAACTTTTCAGTGGTAAAGAATGTGTTTCAGTTTTGAGAAGTATTATAAAGTGCTTGTTAGTGTCAATGTGTGTATAAAAGGTACATACATACATATGAATGGAGGTTGGAGAGAGACATCAGCTGTCTTTCTTTTATCATTCTCTACATTTAATTTAATTTAATGTATTTTTGGTACAGGGTCTCTCTGAATCTCAACAGTTAGGATAGAAAGACCGAACAGTGAGCTGCCGCCATTTGCCTATGTCCCTCACCCCGTCCCTGCCATTGCTGTACTTATAGAGAGCAGCTACCATACCTAGGTTGCTATGTGGATGTGGGGAATTTAATCTCCGGTCCTCATGCTTGCCCAGGAGACACTTTCCTGGCAGCCACCTCACCAGCCTTTGTTTCATTTGAATTTAAGACAATCAAAGAATCAAGCTGAGAGTGTTATCATTTTTGATGATTAATGAACGACTTGAATTGCTACACAGCTTTTCTAGTAAAGTGGTTCGGAGTCAATTGAGAATATATCCAAAATACCAGCTTGACTTTGCTCAACCAATTTGATCCTGTGGGTCAGCGTGGTCAATGAATGGACACAGTGTAAGGAGGTTTAGAGCCCTCTTTGCATGGACCTGGATGGACCCGGATTCGACAAGGCTTTGCATGGTTAGCTGGGGATACAAGTCAGGTAGGGAACCAGTTTCTTTTCCCTGTGACCTCTGCAGTGAGCAAGCATCTTAGATTCCCACCTCAACCAGAGCACTTCCTTTCCCAGGCTTTCTCTCTGTTTCACTAGCACAGAGCCCAGAGTGACCCGGGAAATCTTTATTCAGTATCATTTTATCACTTAGAACATTGTCAATGCAAGCAGGACCCCTTAGCTCATTTAATTCTTTTTTGAACGAATGAGATTAGCATTATGGAAACGAGACTCTTAGGTTAATCCCTTACCCTACCATGACACTGGCAGTCTTAGCCTGTGCAGATAGGATCATCTACATTGAACTTTTAGGATGAATTTCATTAAGTTGAATGCTCTTGCTGGGATTATATGTTCTCTTATTTAATGTTTTGCCCAGGGTTATTTTTAATAAGCACTTTAATGATTCTAAAAAGTTCTTGTTTCATTTTAATGGAGGTTGAGGGAAGAGAAAAAAATCACATGGTATTGCTAGGGAAACTGTCTTTACATTTAAACAATGCAAGGTATCTCTCTGAATTAACAAGCTATACTCAAGCCAGACAAAACTGAAAGAAAAAAAGAACAAGAAAAGAAAACCTCAATGCATAACAGGCTGTGGATAATGCATTTTACTGAAAAGATAAGAAACTAAAATCGAATATCAATTTAGATATTTAAAAACTCGTTAATGTTTTATGTTTATGTGTGTCTGTGTGAGTGTATCTGCACCTCATCAGAGCAGGCACCCACAGGATCCAGAGGAGGTTGTTGGGTCCCCAGGAGTTGAAGGTATGGGCAGTGGTGAGCTATACAACGTGATTGTTGGAAACCAGATTAAGGTTCTCTGGAAGAGCTAAACAGACTCAGACATGCAACATCTCTCCAGCACCTGCTTAGACTTTTTTCAGGGTCCTGCATATTCATCCAGGTTCATAACTATGACAAATATTCTGAAAGAACCTATAGTGTGGCATGCCCTTGTCTCTGTGTGTTTGCTCTTCATGGCTGGTACTACTATCTTCCAAACGAAGAAATACAAAATCACCTTATTTTCTAGTTATAAAAAATGCCCACACAATCAGTTGCCCATGTCCATCGGATCTGAGTGGTCACCACGCAGAATACCCTTTTAAAAGGAGAGTTTAGGATTTCTCTCAGTGGGTGGTGGTGACAGTCCAGACTCAGAAGGAATAGACTTAAGTACTGAAGTATGTCTAGAATATATTATTTGTTACTTATTTTAATTCTTGGAAGAAGGAAATTTAGGATTATAGAGAATACAACATATGTTGTGTTCAAAGTCCATAAGGAAAGCAGAGAGCAAACTAAGTAACATAATACTTGAATGGAGCTCTAATTTGATGGATCTAAAAGCACTTAAAGGAAAGATTGATCTAAAACAAATGGACTTTTGAAATGGCTGAATGGAAATCAGAAAACCATCAAGATTGAAAGCACTAGTTTCTATAAATTTTAGTAATTTTATTATTTTTTATTTAAAAACGTACTTTGCTTTATGTAGCAATAAATTTACATTAAGTTAAATGTCTGTGTGTCTAAATAATTTTCTAAGTAGACCCATGCACCATGAGTATTCACTGATTAATCATGTCTGGTTCCTGTTATGTGGAGCAACATTATATTAATTTCATTGTTTCAATTTCCTTCCTTTTTTGATGTTATTTTCTTGGTAGTTTTTTTTATACACCCCAAATTCTTAGACATTCTGAAACTTGCATCTTTAAGTTCTTCCCATCTGTTTTCCTGACCCTTACACACCGTCAAGGATGTTCACCAGAAAAAGTTCACACTGTAAATAACAGAAAAACACTGGCAATACTCTCTGAATGTATCATTAGTAATTGGAAACGGGCTGGGGAAAAGTTAAATGTTGATAGGTTAGTGTTAATAGCCCACATAGCAACCAGAATCAGATGCACAAAATACCTTAGAAGTTATTTCGTTCAACTCTGAACTTGTTTTGGATAACTTTCACAGATATAAAACCTACTGGAACTCATTTCTAGATGGTTTCCCTCAAGCAATACTGGTGTGGGACAATTCTGTCAATCATGTCTTAAATAAACGCTGATTGGCCAGGCAGGAAGTATAGGCGGGAACACCAGACAGGAAGTAGGTGTGGCGCAAGGAGAACAGGAGAAATTGGGAAGCAGGAAGCTTCCCTGGGATTCCTGCACAGATCTCCAAGGAAGCAGCATGTGTCCCTGTCCCAGCTGAGAAAAGGTACTGGCCATGTGCCTGGCATGGATAGGAACAATGGGTTAATATAACTTATGGGAGCTAGTAAGAAGCCTGAGATAATGGGCCAATCAGCTTATAACCTAATGTAGACTCTCTGTGTGATTTTCTTTGGGGCTTGCCGGCTGTGGGGTACTGGGCGGGACAGTAACCCCAACAAGCAGACTCCTCATGTTACACAATACTCTGCTTTTCTTCTCCAAAATATTACTTTGTTTGCCATGAATAATTTACACTTTGTACTTTTGTTTGTCCATCACTATATGTTCTTTTTCATGAGATAAAAATCTAGACTTCCTATTTTCTTCATTCATACCTAAGCTACTTCTCTCTAGAGTGGTGGGAGACGTATGTGTTATGGCTACCAAAGGTCTAGGCTACACAGTTGTTTTTGTTTTTGTTTTGTTTTGTTTTATTTTAGTATCTATTTCCATCTATAACTGAGATTCTGTATCTTTATAGGTTTTTTTATATCTTGAGTCATAAATGTAATTCAACATTTTGTCATTTTAATATCATCCTGTTGATTCAAACTCCAGAATAATGGCAATTTGCTATTTAGGTCAGAAATTGACTGTAAATACTGAGCTAGGTGAAAGGGACACCACAGAACTATGATTGTTCAGCCATTTCATTCTCTCCTTCTAAATGCAAATTACAGGCTATGGATGAAAGGACTCTGGGATGAACAAGGAGATCTACACTGGAGATTAGCATGTTGTCTCTGCCTCCAGGATAGGAAACAATGCTTGAAAAGTGAAAACACTCATTTGGCCCTGTTAAATTGTAGTTTTCTATGACCACATCATATAAAAACCAGTTAGCTTCTTGGTCTTCTCAGATTTGCAGACGCCCTATTTAGACTGGCCCTGACAAGTGATTTCTGCTAATATAGACCATACAGAGGACGATGCTCTGTTTTTGCTGGCTGTTTTCTGAGACTTCTTTGTGTTGACATTTCATACCTATCTCAGAAGCTAAATGAGATAGTAGCCTGCTGTTTTCAGCAGGGAAAGGGCCTGCCCTCCCTCCAACACCAGCCGTTGCAGCAATAGCAGCTATTCAGCATGAAGTTCCGCTTAACATCAGGGATGAGGCAGGAGCAAAGGCAGCTAGAGCCACCGTGTATGGCAGAGTTGGCCTGTGGCTTTTGTAACAGGTCTTTCCCAGCTGTCACTACAAGCATTTTTTTTTCTTTTTCCATAACATATTATGTCCAACAATTTTAGGGCTGCAAGTCTTTATTTGACACCCCTCCCTGTGATCTCTGAAAATCAACAGAAGCTCCACCAGCATTGCCAGGAAATACCATTATCACAATACTGTTAGTCAGTACCACAAATAATCAATTCTTTTCTTTGCATACACACACGGATGAGCGTGTACGCGCGTGCGCGCACACACACACACACACACACACACGCTGGCTCCTTGTGTACCCATTTAGGTTTCCTCTGTTGACATGATTGACAGATGGAAATTATTAATTCAAAGATAGTCTTTGCATAGAGAAAGGGCATCATAACTAGTAATATAATGCTAGATTTATAAGTTAAGGAAAATCAAAGAAGGGTGTTAGAGAATTCTTCAGTGAATTAGAGTCTTAGCCTAGTTAATTGTGTTCAAAGCGTTGCACAGTTATGATGGATCAGAGGCCAAAGAAGTAGAAGTGATTTTAGTTATTTTTAAAATATTACTTATGTTATTAATCCTTTAATTCATTGATCCAATAAATATTTGTCATACTCCTGCCATGTGACAGTCATGAAATTATGAAGATGACCAATTATAAAGATGACCAATGCAGACTAAGTCTAGACTAAGTCCCTGTCCTCAGGGAACTGACAGTCTAATAGGAAACAAAGACATAAGATGGATACAAAATGTTTATTTAACAATGCAACGTGGTAAATGTTATGTTTGGATGTTAAGTTTTCTTAAAGTCCTCAGATGACTCTTGGGAGCCAGCTTGATAACAAGAAGTATATCAGAAGAAAAAGGCTGACAGTTAAAATTCCTCTCCATAGACATTCAAATAAATATTGCTATTAGTAAGATATCCTTCTCCATTGTTTATTTTAGATATCATATTCATTATTAGTGATCTAAATCATTTACTAACAACGGAATAACCATGTATCACTCATGATTCAACATTCAAAAATGTAAGGTAAGCACAAGCTTTACACTAGCCTGCTGCCAGGACAGAGTGACTACATACAAACTTCATCCCAGGCACTTAAACGCATGGAGGAGAAATGGGTGTACAGCAAAATGGAAGTCAACTTATCCAAGTGCTATTTACATATTTCAGGTTAAAATCATAACTAATGGATTGATTTATTCTGAACTGTTAATTTTAAACAAAGGTTTAAACATCTATTTTCCAAAGCTACTGTATATGTTTTACAACACTTAGCAAGCCAGCTGAAATCAGAATGTTTTTAGAACACTCATAGCAAATGAAAGCAGGATGAGAGGGGGACAGGGCAGACCAGTTAGAAGGCCAGGACGGTAGGAATGACATGACGAGCCCAGCACAGAGAGGGAAAGGCACCTAACCAGGTATTTTAAATACAAAAAAATAAAGTGTGCATGGAAGGCGAATAGAGGCCATTTGGTGAAAATGGAGATATTATTTATTGTAAGGAATAAGAGCAATGTGGGCTTTGAATAACCAGCTACGGGATTTAGATGCTATTTGTTAGTTTGTGCCAGCGAAGTCTGCGAGGCACGTGAGTGGTAGATCAAGGTAGAAACCAGCCCAACTATTACAGTGGTGACAGTAGTTACTAAAAGTAGTTGCTGGTAATTGAGAAAATAAATACATAAAGTAGACAATTGAAATCACTTACACTTAACATTGTTGAATTATAACAATTCCAAATGCATGCTTCCTGGTATTTAACTTCTGTTGTATAAAAAAAAAAGGAGAGAGACAAATGAAAACTATGCCTTCTTTCACCCACCGAATGCAGGAAAGGGAGGTGGACAAAGAGAGTCACTTGTGGTCTGTCGGTGGCCATGTGTGTGTGGTCAACAAGGTTAAAGCATCGTGTTGTTCTCTGGTGCACAACTTTAAACAATGAATGCTTATAATCAGAACCACCCCTGTATTACAAACTGAAGTGAGACAAAGGATGAACTCATTCTGTACCGTAAAATGAGGCAGGCTTGGCTGCTTGTACATGTATGGGTCACTGCGCTAACAATATCGCTGAAACTTGAAGAGAGCCATAGACTTGATATTGTCTTTACTGTGAGGAGAAATGGGAATGCATAGAACCCCAGCACATGAATGGGAATGAATGTGGAGGGGGAAGCTCACTGGAATTCTAGGTCTGGCACCTTCAGTCCCTCCCTCCTCCCACCTCCCCATTCCCCACCTTCTCTCACTCCTTTTCTCCTTCCCCTCCCTTTCCTCCCACCCCTTTCTTTGTCTCAAACCCTCCCTTTCCTTTTTCCTCTTTTCCATGCCTTCCGAAGTCCTAAGGTAGGCAAGCTGAAATCCTAGGGCCTGTGCTAATTTTCAGGATACATTTTGTACTCTTTCCATTTAGGCATTAATCAGGAAGTTGGTCTTTTAGAAGTGTGAATCATGAAGAGCGAATATGAAGCGTTTTAAGAATGTAACAGGCAAGATATTAGCACTTTGGGGACAGCTGCTTAGTGAAGGGAAAGAGCTAATGAATACTCTAAGTTATCCAGCTCCTTTCATCCATGGTAATTAGCCTTAACAAGGCAAGTTTAAAAAAAAAACTTTCCAAGTCTTGTACAGTGTAACTTCCCACTTAGCATTTCTTGTCTCTTTACAAGCCATATAACCTGAGGCAATCCAAGGTACTCCCTGCGGGAGCGATGTGTTTGAAAGCTACGCTTACGGCACTTGCCTTTATTAATTTTATAAAATAAAAACCCACAACTTTAACATGCATGTTTATGTTCTGATAGTCAAGAAGTTGGCTCTTGGGTTTATATTTTGTTATATTTTATTTTATAAATATAAAATATAAGACCACAGATCGCGACCCATATGTATTTTGATTAACTTTGATGAAAAGGTCTCAAAATTTTTTAAAAAAATATATAATCCATCTTAGGGGAAAAATATCATAATTCATTGCCACATCCAAAAGAATTATAGGCTGCCTTGAAACTGATAGCTGTCAGTAGGTGGCAAAAGATGTTTTTTGAGTTCTCTTAGCATTTGCTTAAGCGTGTTTGTGTGACTGCCTTTCCTTACTGCCTGTAGAGCAGGAACACACCCGCCCCACACACGTCTTCCCTTTCTCAGAACTTGTAACTGCCACAGCTTTTCACTCTGTTGCACATTTCTGAAGTAGTCACTCCTTAATGTGACAGTCAGGGAGACTTTTTATTGATCAGCTTATCTCCCACACAATTTATTGGAGGTTGACACAGCCCTTGTCATTTTTTTTCTTTGTGGAGACTGAAGGGCCCATTCATTACAGAAATGACTTCATTAAAAAAATAATAAAATAAAATAAAAAACCCTCCAAACTTCTACGGGATTAAGCCATTTAGCCACAGAGACAAATCCTTTGCAAGCTTATGACAATTGATGTTTCCTATCCTTCCCTATGAAGTTAAAAACCTATATATGGATTTTTCTTTGATTTTTTTGTAAGTGCTTCTTAGATGGTTTATATCATTGTATATCTCTGAAAGGAATTCTTGGTTATATCTCCTTGTTTCTATACTCTTGTACTTTGTCCATTTAAAGCAAAGAAAGCATTTTTTTTTTACAAAAGATCTTCAACAATATCAACATGTTACATATTTACATCAGGCTGACAAGCATTCAGGCCACCTTATTTCTCTTTGTTTTTCTGTTAGGACTAGACAGAAATCTAACTCCACCTCCAATTAGCCAGGGTTGAGGCAGAAGCTGACCCCATTTGGGGCACTTGCCCCACTGTGATTTTAATCAAACATGCAGACAGGATGTTTCCTAGCTCTTGGAATTCTGCCTGTTTGTCTTCCACACGTGGTGCTGAACCTCTTCTTTACATCTTTAGTCCCTGTTCTTTCATCTAGTGCTTTAGGTAGGAGACACCAACACATATTTGCTGAGTAAGCTGACGCGTAAATGGATGAATGTTGCTTGAAGGACTAATCTTGGCATGGTGGTCCTGTCTTGTTTTCCTCATTGCTCCAGTATTCTAACTCAGTAAGTTCTCTTGGGAAAATTGATTCTTGGTTTCCCTCAAGGATTATACAACCATGGAAGCAAATAATAATAATAATAATAATAATAATTAATAATAATAATAATAGTAAAAATAAACACATGGTAGAATAAGGAAGGCAATCCAGAAACTTTACCTAGGTACTCTGGCACACTACTGTAATAAATTCATCATTCCTGGTACTTTTCCAGGAAAGCAAGGATTCCCATTAATAAAATTTGACCATGACACTACTCCATCTTTGATTCTGTTAGTGAGGCAATGGTGAGAAGTGGTGGAAGTGGGAATACTCGTCAAGAGGAAATTAAAGAATCGTCAGCTATGATGAATAGGATAATTATACACACTGAAATTTTTCTATCCAAAAATGAAGTTTTGCAAGTTCACACAGACTAAACAAGGAAATCAATGTCACATTGGGATGTCAGAAAAGCAATGAGTTCTTTCTTTTAACTATTTATTAAAATCATGTGTTCATTTACTCTAAACCAGATAGTGTTCTGATAAATTTTAAGTATTAGGACCAAGAATTATGGGTCCAAACATCTGCTAATACAACACTGGAGTTCTGCTCCTTTTTTGTTAGAAGCATGAGATGTGTGTTATTTAGGAAATGTCAGGCATTAGGCAGACCTGTGCGAGCACAGCAAGGACAAGGGCAGGGCGCTCTACCGCTTTGCTGGTTGGGAGCTTCCAGCAGTGACTAACATATTTAAGAAACATAATTTGAATTTAAATATTGAAATCTTTTTTAATTTCTCTGCTCTCACCTTTCTTAAAATTAATCATCCCAACCACGAAGCTTTCTCAGTGTTGGCCTCACAGTTCTAACCATGTGCAGGTCCTGTTCAAGTCATTGTCATTGCTTGCCCTCCTCCTTTTATGAGACCCTGGAGCCACCTACCTCATTCATTTTCTTTTTCTAAATAGCTAATGATACTTCCTGAGTGTGTGAGCAGAAATGGGGACAGTGAGAAACACTCTCTTTAACGGCAATATCAAGAGAACATGCTAGACTTTCTTCCCTCCCCTCCTTACTTTAGAGTCGGTGTTCCAAGTGGGTGACTTTGATGAAGTCATTTAGCCCTCTGACCTAGTTTTTTATTCATAAGATGATGAGAAAAGTCACAAAGAAAAATCAAATGGAGGTGGTGTGTGGGCTGCCTGCGGTCTGTGAAGGCTGTTCCACTACTTTTACTATGTTGGCATTTTAGCCCATGGGAGAACTCTCTGGTCTTCCTTTCCCCCTGAGCATCTCTGGTGAAAACCGTTGTTTTACCTCATTTCAAATTATGGGTCTCACCTACAGCTTTCTTTCCCTTCATGTTGACATGAATTGTTTTTCTTCATGTGTTTAAAGCATCAAAGGATTAGTTAAAAGGCTATTGATTTTACCATTAGAAATTATAGTATCACTAACTCACAGCACTTGATGGCACATTGTACAGAAATACAGTAAAGAGAAGCTCAGAAACTGCCCCTCATTTGCATTGCCAAGTGTGCATTGACATGTCAAATGTCTCCACTGAGCCTCATTTTTCTCATTCTGTAGAATAGGAGGTAAGACCCTACCTGTTTTGGAGATTAGCAAGATGATACATTTTAAATGCCACAAACACTGCATCTGGTTGTCGGAAGACTTTCAACAAATGTGATTATTCCTATGGGAAGAGAGAGCTAAGTGCAGGCTATGAGACTACTTGGGGTTGACTCAGCGAGAGAGAAAGGATCAGATGTGAAGGTTTAAGTTGTGTTTGCCCACTAGAGAGATGGTTACACAGTTAAAGCAAGAGAATAGAAATCCGGTTCGCCAGACTCCATATAAATGCTGTGATGTGGCAAGTCCTTAGTAATTTCTGTTTCAGAAGGAGAAAACTGAGCAAGATGGCTAACCAGACCATCCATATGGCTGAGCTCGGGGTTCACTGAGACATGCTGCCTGAAAGAATCAGATGAAGGAGGCGCTAAGGAAAATTCATGACATCAACCACGGGCCTCCACATTACACATGTTACACATGTGAACATGCATAATCCCCCACACATACACCATACATGCATACACATAAAAAAGAAGACTGAAGTCAAATTCACATAGACATCAATAATGAATAAAGACTCCATGCCAACAGTATAAATCCACGAATCACAGCAGAAACTGTTATCAACTGTAGGTTGTGCCTTAGTCTTATTTACTCTTCACTTCCATTTTACTGTCCAATTCTATCAATTGTGACTTCCAAATGTCTTGCAAGCCTATAAAAATTGTTCAACTCTTCCTGCAGTTCTCCATTCCCAGAGCTTCTTTTCATCCACGATCCCTCCAGCAGCTCTCTCTCCCTGGAGGCACTCACTGTCTTGCCCTGCGGTGTCTGAACATATCACACACTTACTGTTGAGCACTGTGGTGCTGACTGACTTCCCTTTCCTGCCGGAGTTCACGTGAAGTGCATGTATATTAACCCTTAGTCTCCTTTCCCGGTCTTGCATCCTCTGTCTCAATCTTGCTTTGCCTAGCTCTCTCTGTCCAGAGATCCCCAGTTTCCACCATTTCTGGCATCACCTGGAGTCTTCCTGCATCCAGGTCCAACACTTAGTTCTTCTGTCATCTTTCTAAAACCAGCCCCACCCCCGCTTTGTTTTGTCATGAATACCCTCCCTCACCGAAGTGAGTTTCACTGTTGCAGACATCTTCTCTCTTTTCTCATACCGGCACTTCCCTCTTTAAATATATCACTTATGCAAAAGGGAAAAGATATAAACACTCAAAGTAAGAGAAAAACCCAAGCTGGAGGAAATTATCTAAACCTGCGTTCTCTGCTGCCTTCTTTCAGATCTCTCTCTTCCCCCCTCTCTCCTTTCTCCTCCTCCTCTTCCTCCTCCTCCTTCTCCTCCTCTCCTCTCTCTCTCTCTCTCTCTCTCTCTCTCTCTCTCTCTCTCTCTCTCTCTCTCTCTCTCTCTCTCACACACACACACACACCCCAATTTAATTATACTTTTCTTCCCAACCTCTAAAAGAACAATTCCTGCAGAAACCAAACGCGATGGTGAGAATTAAGATTTCATCTTTTTGTTGATTGACACGATGATTGTACAATGATGTTTTATCTCTCATTGCTGGAATTCTGTTTCCTTGTGTTTCTGTTGCCTCCTGTCTTCTTTTCAGATATCCATTTCTTGCTGTCTTTTACTAACATCACTGTATCTCTGAGACTCTTAAGAAGCATTGTTTTCTCTTTACTCCCTGTTTTTCGAGCAAGCTAGTCTCCTGGCTTTAACAGTGAACTATTTGTTGATAATTCTGTCTGATTTCTTCCTACTGAGCTCGAGAGTCACTGTCAACTTCATATTGCTCACTATGTATTAACTACTTTAAGACTAACTTACCTAAAAGCAAAATAATTCCAATCTCCTGCCCTATATCACTGCATTCACTGACATTCCCATGTCAGTCTCATTCTAGTCTGCTTGCTGCTTAGATCAAAAGTCTTGGGTGTGTAGTGTGTGTGTGTGTGTGTGTGTGTGTGTGTGTGTGTGTGTGTGTGTGTGTGTGTGTGTTAAGAAACCCAAGCCCTTGTACAGGGTAGGCAAGTGCTCTACTGTAGAAATACAACCCTCACCCTGATCTTTATTACATCTGAAATAGTGCCATGGCATTCCTTGTTTATCTTTTTTTGTTTCTTTTGTTTTGTTTTGTTTTGTTTTTCGAGACAGGGTTTCTCTGCAGCTTTGGAGCCTGACCTGGAACTAGCTCTTGTAGACCAGGCCGACCTCGAACTCACAGAGATCTACCTGCTTCTGCCTCCTGAGTGCTGAGATTAAAGGCGTGCGCCACCACTGCCCGGCTCCTTGTTTATCTTTTCCATCTTATTTTAAATCCAGGCTTCCAAGATACTGTAATCTCCCATTTGAGTATATTCAAAAAGAGCTAGTTTCAATTTCTTCTCTGTTTCCTATAGAATTTCTTCAATTCTCTGCTGTTTTCCACCATTTTAATGAAACTTTGTTTTACCAAACTTCTAGAGTACCTCCACCTTACTACTGGCATTTCCAATTCTGCTTGCTCTTCTATGTTTTCCCCAGTCATAGTATTTACTGCTCTTTAATATAGTACATTTATTTATTTGTTGGCTACAGTTACCTGCATGACAGTAGCTCTGGGCCAGCACAGACACCGTAGGCCTCTCTGCCACCATTTATCTTTTATCGTCACCATGGAATATGCTTTAAAAATGTGCGTTGTGTAAACAAATGAATGAATGAGTCCTCTAGTTGGCCATGGGAGGCTAAGACAGGGCTCTCCCTTACAGCACTGCAGCTCAAATATACTACCTCAGGGGAAATATGCTTGTGAGCCACATGTGTTGCACTGCACGTTTGTTTTTAGAATACAATATTTCTGACTTACATTTTGACATTTCTTTCCTATTCAAACATTGCCTTTAAGTATCTCACAGTTAATCAAATACATGGGATCTGCAGCTCTAAGATGGTTGCATCCTGTTGGTCTCACAATGGTGGCCTAAGCAGTTGTTTTGCTTTTAGTATAGCTGGCTCGGGAATTTCTATTTATGCTCCAAATGCCATTGAAAAGCCACTGAATATTACACAAATTATGCCAGTGTGAGAAATATCATCAACTGCCATTTCATTTCAAATTGGGCTTCTGCACAGCAGACTGTTCCAAATTTTGTGAGAAGTGAATCCAAGTCACCTTAAGCAGAAAGACGGATGCAAAACACTGACTGACATTTTAGAAAAGAAAACAGTGTGTTAGACAATGGGAGTCTCATGTTATTCTAGTGACTTCTGTGTATTTTCTGAGTTATCACTTGGGTTGAGATTCTGATAGTATAGTCCAAATTGTGTTATAATTTCTGAAAAAGTGGAAAATTTATTGTAGATATTCATGATTGATTTAGGGTGTTTTATTTCCTCTTCTCTCCTCTCCTCTCCTCTCCTCCCCTCCCTTCTCCTCCTCATTGGCTGATGATTGAACCCAGGGTCTTACCATAAAGCTGTATCCCCAGGTTTATTAATTCATTTGTTACTGTGATTTCAGAATTTATGCTTTGGGAAAAAGGAATAATGATGCTTTTATGGTAGTTGAAATAAGCAATTCACATTTACCATTCAATATGCATTTACTAGCATTTGTGTTGTTATTAATGGTCCTATTATACCGTAATTAGAGCTATTCTCTGTTGTCCCTTAATTGGGGGCTGGATTCATCGCAGGACATAAGTGTCCTAGTCACTTTGTAAATGTGATTCTACACACTATGATTCTGAGTGTGTAGAACTACTCCCCACAACTGAAATGTTTGCCGCTTTCTCCTAGTGGAGGTCTGGTATATTTATTTGTACTAAAATTTGACTTTTGTCAGTGTTAACACATTATAGAAAGAACACAAGTTAGGGTGACACAGTGTTTAGCATATGCTATTATTAAGTTTACTGTATTGGGACTTAAATATAGAACCTTAAGCATGGCTGGCAAGAGCTCTACCACTGAGCCAAATCTCAGCCGTTAACATTATATACATTTTAGAAAAGAACGCTTATATTGCTCAAACACCATTTGTCCACAATAATGTTATATATATACAGTGTTCCTAATACTAAGAAAATTAGACTACATATAATGAAGGAATTATGAAACGTTTAACAGCAAATATAAACATGCCCAACCCAAAGTCATGAAAAGCAGGTCACCACAAAAAGTAGGCAAAAATATTTAGACACAAACTGTACGGCTAAGGCAACTTAGTTACAACATCTTTGTCAAAAATATCTGTTGAAATTTTCAACTTCCTAATACGAAACATCAATCTAAATTCTATAAAGATTGTGATGTTTAGGTTCCAGTTGATACAATCAGTCCCAAATACACTTTAATTAGATCAATAAATCCAGCCTCAACAAATAGACACTTTTCAAGCACTTGTTTATGTGTTCACTAGTTTGTTTATGACTTGTGCGTTATTATTTCCCACTTTGTTTCAGATCCAGCTTATGAAAAATTAACATTATATACTGAGAAGTTGTATCCTAACAACAAAAGCGTGCTACTAACTGGCAGATAGGAAACCTTCAAATAAATCCAGTGAGCATATGGATAAGCATTCTAGACAACTGACTGCAATACCAAGTGATGTGCTGTATCATAAAGTTTTCTTTCTCTGTGCACTGATACATCAATATAGAATAATAATAGCGATAAGCTTGCATATAAGTTACCATACAGAGAAAGGCTTTCGGCTCTCGAATTTGGTTCAATAGATATATCCTCATCTTTAGGTCAAAACTGATGCCAATCTACAAGAATAAGATAAGGCACTGAGCACTGCAGATAACAGTCCCAGTCGTGTTTACCTCATGAATATATATTAGTCACTCTAGAATCTAGGGCATGCGCTGTCTTTTAAATACATTGAAATAACTGACATTAATGAAAAGAGGGAATTATGGGGAGGTAAGACCTTGTTCTGTCAAGTTTAGTACCTCTTCTAAAAGCAATAATTCATAGTTTTAAGCTAAAACAGTCTCTTCCAGTTAAAATTTCCTTCTGACCAAGCAGCGACGTAAAGAACATTTAAAAGTCAAATGGAAGTCAGCTCTGCCGAAGGATCTTTGGGTTTTCTCAGTGACTCTCTGACAAGTGCTTAATGAGCAGTGTCTCAAGTCAGTGTCCTGCTTTCCAAATGGCTCAATTACAGCTGCACTATGTAGTTTTGAATAATGTCATTAGCAACATAACTAATAACATCACTGAAGGGATTACAAGGGGCTCACTCAGTCTTTTAGCTAGCATTTCTTTCTCTTTATTTCAAAGTGTCTGAGGACACAGAACGATAAGTAGAATTTCTCCTCTAAGTTTATCTGATAAATTAGTGATTTTTTTTCCTGTAAGCAGTGTCTTTTTTAGCTCTTCTACTAGACTGGTTCAAGCATCTGATTCTTTTGCAGTTAATAAATGAGCGTTTTAGGGGAAAAAAAACCAGTAAGAAAATGATGCTCAAATTAGACCTCCAGGGCATTTTGTTCCAGTGAGTTCCCTCAGGTATGTGGAGATGGATGATGAAAAGCTCCCTTGGGACTCTCCCTGGGGAAGGTTATTTATGTGCTTCAGCCTAGCTGGAAAGAGTTGCTGAAAACCCTTGGAGGCACCTATCAACCTTCAATGAACCCACGATCTTGTATGTATATACACACAGTTGAGAAACTGTAACATATTATGGATCTAAGGGAAAGTCATGAGGATTGACAGCCTGCAGTAAGATCTCTGGGGGGGGGTAGTATATAGATGTGGCTTCCAATGTTAATGTATTAAAAAAAAGAAGGCTTTATCATGGTGTAACCATTAAGTATAAGAGCTTAAGTAGTTTAGAGCACTCCAGATGCATTTAGAAATCCTATTAAAGTTGTCCGTCCTACAAAATAACCTGAAGCATCATTAATATTTAACAATTACTTTGTATATTCTTCCTAGCATTGTTTTCAAATACTTTTCTTTTGCATAAATAACCATTTCTGCACAGATCAATGGTTTTCTTCTTTATTGGTAAAGAAAATCAAATGTGCATGTATTTTCCTCTTCTGTGAAGGCTACTGGTTTTGTTTATGGCGTTTATTTATTTACGGAACAGTGTGAAGTCCTGTTACATGCTATGAGTAACTCAGAAGCCCATGTCAAGGCAAGGAATTTTTGACGGCCATAACAAGGTGTGGCCCAGCAGAAAGAGAAGCAAGGGAAGAGAAAAGGCTGATCTGTGTGGCAGAAAGAGAATGGAAATGTAAATGAGAAAGAGTTGGTTGCCTAGTATCTTTATGAATGCTCAAAATTTCAGCCTCTTCTCAGATAAGGGGTAGTCGAATCTGTAAAGTTTGTTGTATACGCGTGAGGACATACTTCAGTCTCCAGAACCCAAGGGAAAAAGCGAACGTGGTGGCATGTGCTTGTAATCACAGCCGTGGGAAGGAAGAGAGAGGTGGATCCTGGGCATCATTGGCCTTCCAGCTTTAGCCTACTAAGGGAGCTCCTGGCTAATGAGAGATCCTATACCAAAAGCCAGGGTGATGTCTCCTAAGATCATTACCTCCACACATGCATGCCTATCTGTGCTCCTCCTCACATACATGAGTGTGTACACACACACACACACACTTCAGCCCTTGAGAACTGGATGAGATCCACCCAGAAAGTGCAAATGTAAAGCTACAGCTGTTTGCTGTTGCTGCCTCATGCAGAAGGGTTATTTTTCTGGTCCCCGTTCTAGCTTTCTTCCAGAACTTGAATGGAACAGCTTAACTCACTATTTTATGCCTAAAATGTGTGCAGTATGTATTTGAAGAATGAACAGAAAATGTTCTCCCACCTCTAGACCTGACACTATGAATTCCATACTTGCTTGCAAAGGTTTTATTACATCTGCCATTGCTCCTATTTGTGGCCTTTTTGGTGACTACATGTCAGTTGTAGTCTTGTAGACTTTAGCATCCAGTTGCAGCTCCATGGGTGTGTGTTCAACAAACTGAGTGCCGGCCGTGTAGATCTGTAGTGTGAGCTGTGTAGATTTACCTCGCAGTAATACAGTAATATTTTGTTTCTTGGCATTTTCTTCTCTTACAAATTTCTACAGTGATTTATTACTGGGGTCTAGTAACTGAATTACATACTATGAGTATGAGAATCCGGTCAAAGCTCTGTCTGTGCTCTAGAAGCTTAAAACGTACCAATATCAAACATTCAGCAAGCACTTGCTAAGTGAGGTCATATAAGATCCCTCAAAGATAGCTATTATTTAATCATAATTTATAGGGGTTAGAATTTAGGGCTCGGGTTTCTCCAAGTCTTCAGGTCAGCTTCCTTCAGGGGCCATTCTGGGCTAATAGCTGGGAGAATGGGAGGAGATTCTGTGCTAAGGACCCACAGGAAGTTTAGAGTGGGAACTTGAAAGACTTCTACAAGGGTGCTGTTTAGAAGAATTGGCAGTGTTGGTAGAACTAGAGTTTGACTAAGAGCAGGGAAATGATTACAGACGCTTGAGAAGCCCTTACCTGTGTTGTGCCCATTCTTCACAACTCAGTCACAGATACCGCAAAACTCGTACACGATGGAGGCTCTGATCATCCTTTCATTTTACATATGAAGACTCAGAGGTACGGTGGTCAGATACCTGCCAGGGCTGCCCTGCTAATGAAAGTTAGCCGGAACACAGAGTGGACACAGGATGTCTCGATGCAGACAGAGGTGTGTTAGGAACTCTACGAAGAACCAAGTATGTTGGGCCTGATGCAGGCTTTTCATCCTGAGCATTCTGAGCGAACAGGAAAGCACTGAAAACAAGGTGTCTTCTATGGCCAGCAGACTGCTGAGGGCTCATAAGTGTCAGCTAAGGTAGCCACACTTGACTCTACGTGGGCACAAAAGGACTGTGAAGCCTCAACTGCTTAGCATCCTGTCAATTTAGAGACTGCATCAAGAAGTTTTCTGATGACCCCTCTGGTGCCTGAAGTACCTGGCAGGAAACAATCTCTGCAGTTAGAAATCTGAGAGTCCCCATTACCCCGGGGCACACAATAGCTTGAATGTCTGGAGACAGGAGTGGTCCCTTTCTAATCTCTACGAAGGGTCACTGAAGCATTTCACAAATACACGAGACACTGAAAGTGTCTGAAGGTGTGGATAGGGATACTAAATCCACTTGAAGGCACCTGGAGCTCTAGGTAAGCTTTAGCTATTAGCCAATTCTGACATTTTAGAAAAGAAATACAATACTGAATAAAATTAAAATACTGCAGGAAAGTTTGAGCATGGATAACTGTCAGGGGAAAAAGGCAACTGCTTCTGTTTTAACATCCACTTTCTTGTGAGTAGAACTTGGCTGAGGTTGTATAGTTTTGGATCTTAGAGGTTAAATTCAAATAGCTTCTTCAAAAGGAGCACATTTAACCAACTGTAGTTGCTGCATGCCTTGAGATAAAGGACATGTAGAAGTTTGTTGTGTGGGGCAGAACATACCTAATTTATAGGGGGGTTAAATGACAACTTTTCTCTAAATTCCAAAAGGCTTTTTGAATTTGCATTCTTATAAATAAACCAGTCTCCCTTAGAAGAAACCTTAAATCTAAAAAATAAATAAAAACTAACAGTTATTTCATATAGTGACTTTCATGCCAGAAAGAACTGATTCAAGATAATGCATGGTATATCTTCTAGCATGGTTTCTCTGTTCAGTATCCACAGAGCCCACCATCCCCTGTGCTTGACCACAGTATGCCCCTTTGGATATTTTCTTGTGAGTTTCACCTTGTTGACAAAAGCCTTTCCATTTCTTTTCCTCTTCTCTGTGAATCCATTATTTCTTTGAGGATCCCTTGAGCTGGTAAAGACTACCCTCTTTCTTGATAAACTGTTTTCCAATTTTCTCTTAGCAGTTATAGAAACAGGATGAGATACTGCTGTCGCCATCCCCCAGGTCCCTCAAAGCTCATTGAATACTCTGTGCTGGGTCCATGTTCACTTGTTACCTTTTCCCAAAATTGAAGAGGGAATATTTTGGGGGAAATTGATTTGTTTTTCCCCCCTCTACTTCATTCACATGCAGTCCTTTCTGCTTGTTTTATTACCTCTTAAAAATCTGAATAAGTGCTCAAGAAAAGAAAATACAAGGTTGGGGCTTTTTAATTTATTCATTCTCACTGCCCAGAGCCAACCACTTAATCATTTCAGGGCTTTGGTTTTATGGCATTTCCATCCTAATGTGCATTTACCTTGCTTTCTTCATTAGAAATGTTACATAATATTGGCTGGGTCTTCACTATGAAATATGAGTAAAAAATAAGAATATGCTATTAGTTTGACTAATTCTCTTTTTCCCATTGATCATTACTGATATTAAGCATTCTACCAATGGTTTGTGTAGCATTAAAAGAAATTCTCCCTGATGTTTTTGCACTACAAGGTGATGTGATCTCCTTATAAAACAACTTTTATGCACATACATTTTCTTTTTGCTTTCTTCCTTCCACTGACCAGCTTGTCAATTGCTCCTATGCTGTCAAGACTAGCTGTTTTTATAGTTTATTCCTTATCTACAGTGTAGGCTTTTGTGCTTTACCCTTTGCTCTATACAGATCGGAATCATGGGTAGGCAAGAAGTTCTTTAGTTGTTTTCCGCAGTTTTTTGTAACTTCTGGTGCTTGACAGCTGAAAGTTTGATGGGAAAGCTTCTGGTAACCCCTTTTAGTGTTATAGCTCTCTTTCAGGCCTCTGGTAGTAAGATCCTTAATTCTGTGTGTTACAGCACTGATGCAGACCTGGGGGAATAGGATTCCTTAGCCCTTCTTTGACAACAGCGGGTATTGCAGTTTTCTCTGGGAAGACCTAGCCTGTCAGGATCCTCAACCTTGAATAGTGGAGAGTGTCAGAAAGTGGGGTGTCCCCGCACCTTGACTCTGAACGTTTGGTTACTTTCTGGAACTCCTGGTACCAAGTTCTGCAGCTTTTCCTTCTCTGGCTCTTTGTAGCATCCTCTGCTTTCTAGGCCTCAGCTCTTCGACTTCTCGCCACTCCCGCCTACCTCCCCTCTTCCCTGCTCTAACTTAACTGTTAACCTGCCTCTTGGTGTGACAGCCTCTGTCACAGTTGCTGCCAGTGAGAGGCAGCTACTGCCATTTTTTAAAATATTGTTTCTGTACTTTCTTTTAGCTTGACCTCTTTTGCAGCTGTCTATGTAGTTAGCCACTCTGACACTTACACAGCGAGCCCTGCCATCTGTTCAGCTTCACCCCGTCCTCAGCTTCCAAACAGCCAGCCTGCCCACAGCGTCCTCATCTTGGCATACTGTCACTACTGCCTGCTGCTACTCACCCCACTGCCACTTTGCTGTTTCTGCGGCTTCTTCGTTCAGCTTGGGAGGCACAGCTAGAAACAGGCAGAGCCAACACCAGAGATGCCTTTAATTGGACCTAATGTTCCAATACTGGGGGTGGGGACATAGAAAAGGGACTCCCAGCTTTCTGGCCAAGTGAGGAAGCAGCTTGCTTAGGAGCCAGAGGAAGCCAGAGAAGGGACATTTGTACCAATCATGGGGAATCTCACAAGCAAAACAAAAGTTTGTGTTTCCACCAATCACATTGTTGTCCCCTTAGCACCAGCCACAGCCGTCCCTCTGCTGCGCCACCAGGTGCAGGCAGTGTTCTAACTCTGACTGAGATACAAGTGGTTACAGGGTTGTCTGGACTTCACTGAGGTGTGGCAACAAAAAACGCAGGAAAATAAAACTTTAAAATAGTCCTAATTGAAGGTGTGCCTTAGGAGGTAGAATAATTAGCTGGAATCCTTGTATAGTTTTCTGAATGTGTCCCAGGAAGTATTTGTAGTGGTAATTGTTGGTATGCTATCTTGCTGCTTAGACTGAGTGTCCTAGGTCAATCAGGGAGAGACCCACAGTTGCCATTTAGCAACTCAAGTTGCCCTGTATCCCAAGACTCTTGCTTATTTACAAGAAATGAACTTGAGAAACATCTACAATAAAAACTTAAAAACTTCCACAAACAATAAGCAATTTAAGGGGACTTTGTGATATTTTAGTAACAATATTTAATGCCTTCCATGTGGGCCAGAAAGTGGCAGTCCACCCTCCCTGTTTCATTCTAACAGTGTGGTCTTCGGTGTTATGGTTTAGTTTAATATTAAGATTACATTTTATCATCTATCCTACCAATGTCATGACTCTTCAATCACTCAAAATCACCAAGGTCAAATTAATTATTCTAATATAACCTCTAACTGATAAAAATCATGTAATTTTTTCCATATACACTTTATATAAAATTTCTAGCTTTTACAATACAGCTTTCTTTTCTTTCTTTCTTCCTTCCTTCTTTCCTTCCTTCCTTTCTTCCTTTCTGTCGTTTTTGTTTTCTTATTAATAATGGAATGTATTTTCACCATAATCTGAAATTTTGTCTACTTAATTATAAAATCTATTGAACATTCTTATATTTAATTTTTTATGTTGACTGTCCTCTTACATTCAACTGAAGTAGAAATATATACAATGATTATAAGCAATAGGACATTGTTCACCAATTAAGGCAGAATTCCATTATGAATCAGGAATGCCAATAGAGGCTCCTTAGGTTGTGACCAACATCCCTTTTTTTTCCCTCAGTAAAATGACTAGAGAGTTAAGCCAGCTACCGAGGCATAAACCTGACATCCCCCCCTTTGTGTTCATCTGGACTGATTTAATAATTTGCTGACTCTCTTGTACTCTGCTTTCTCCTTAATTTTCTGGAATACCTCTTCAGCTTCCTTGGAAGGTAGAATGGAAATTTAATCTTGTAAGAATGAAAAGTCATTATCTCCCTTCTTGTTGATAATTGACTGGAAATGGAATTCTGGGGTCAAAACAGTGTTAGCTGAGCATTTTAAGGCCTGTTCCATTAACTTTTGATTTCTAGTATGCTTATAAAGAATCTGCTTTCTGAATCTCTGTTTCTCAATAGACATGTGTTTGTGTCTGTCAGTCTGCCTGTCTGCCTGCCTGTGTGTGTACCTCTTTTGCTTACCATTTTAAATAATGAGATTTGTTAAAGATGAGTAGTGTCTTCGATCCCATGCCCTTTCTTATTTGCACATTATACTATGATTGTATCATTTGCCCTTCCATTTCCCCTCTAATCCCTCTGGCCCATCCTTGCTGTACTCGAACTTGTGGCTTTTTCCATTAGTTGTTGTTACATGCATAAGTGAAACCTGATCGGTCTCTATAACGTTACTTGTCTGTGTGTTTTCAGGGCTGACCATGTAGTATTCCAATTTCCAGAGAAGGCTGTTTCCCTCACTTCAGCATTCCTTAGCTGCTGTAGTTCTTTGGGTGGGACTGAGGTATTATGGTCTTTCCCCTGTCTACCAGCATGTCTGTTGCTATCCTTGTTCAGCTCATGTTTATTCAGACATGTTGGTGAGGCTTTATGGGTGTAGCTCCTCATATCACTAGGAGACACAGTCTCACAGCAAACTCTGTGATCTTCAGGCTCTTACAATCTTTCCATCACATCTTCTACAATGTTTCCTTTGATTTGCTAAAGATGAATAATGTCTTGGACCCTTAGAAGAACAAACAAACAAA
Organism: Dicrostonyx torquatus; assembly: GCA_028555095.1. Classification (NCBI taxonomy): domain Eukaryota; kingdom Metazoa; phylum Chordata; class Mammalia; order Rodentia; family Cricetidae; genus Dicrostonyx; species Dicrostonyx torquatus. Next base: position 3,618,456 of record JAQHUG010000145.1, on the reverse strand, counting down.
AAACTCAATTAGTCTGTAAGACCTTTCAAATTAAAGATTAGTTTCATTCTTTATACATAAAAAACTTTTTAAAAATTTATGATCATTTCTTATTCTACATACTCCACTTTTTTCTTCTGATAGTCTGTTATAGTTGCTCTGAATGTCCCAGGTCTGATCTCTGTATTACTGTCTTCTCTCTCTCTCTCTCTCTCTCTCTCTCTCTCTCTCTCTCTCTCTCTCTCTCTCTTTCTCTCTCTCTCTGTGTGTGTGTGTTCCTGTTGTTGTTATTCTTTTATTCTGTGGGTCCATTGATTACAATTTTTATCCTGTTCTCTGCTTCCTGAATTATTTTTGTTTCCTTAAAGGTCAGTTTTCTTTTGCTTGTCTTGAATTCTCTATGATTTTTTCCTTACTATCTCCTGAGTTTTTGGTTGTTCATTCTTACATAAGAAAGAAGATTTGGGAAGTTATCATCACTTCCTTTGGCTATTTGATGAGCATAATGCCCTGTGTATTTCCAAAAGAGTCTCATTTGAGCTCTCTGTTATCAGACAGTTATTCCCAACTGATAACCTTCTGTTTAGGCTGATTTGATAAAAAATCAAGACTAATGGCTGCAAACTTCAGGACCATAAATGCCAACATAAGAAAGAATTTGCACTTGAGTGTTAGCACTCAGAATATTATGATATCCCTAGATGGTTTATTTAATTAAAAATTAGTCATCTTATTTTGCTTATTTAGTATATTATTTTCAAAATGGGAGTAGGGACCGATGCCAGGCTGTCCATCCTACTGTGCAGTCCAGTCCAGTTGTTCTTATTAAACCTTTACTTTCTTCCCACTCTCAAGTCTCAATTCTTCCCTTTACTCTCATGTGATTCCTTACCCGTGAGGCTGAACCCATTGTACTTCCAACATTCTCACCTCCTCAACCCCCTTGAACTATTGCCTCCCTGTCTTTCCCTTCTCTGTTTTAATTTCCTTTTATTGTCTTCCTTAATGGTGCTGAAATCCTGTATCTTCACTGTTATGTGTCCCATTTTTGCAGTTCTATACAACTGATACACACATAAAATATTACTGGTCTAGGAATGTGGAGCAGGGATAGAGTGTTTTCTTTCTAACATAAATGGTAAATGAGTAGAACGCCATTGGTTTACGTTCCCCAGTGGAACTTAGAGTTGAATGACTACTCTCAGCCTGGCTTCTTGTCTCATGAGCCCATTTGGTGCCTTTGAAAATTATATTGAATACAGAGAAAAATAAAATACATATGCGAATATTTATATTTGCACACATGTACACTTAATATACCTGTATATGAATGACTTTCTCAAACAAAAAAATGCACATATTTGTTCTTTCTATCCTCCATACATCTTGAGAGCTTTGATCAAGAATTTTCAAGGCAAGGATTTTAGATGAGAATTGTTCAGTTTTCAGGTTGTTAATACAAGACTATGTGGTAATTGAGCCAATTAAATTAAATAGCTGCTTTTCCCCTATTTTCCTCAGCTACTCATCAGTTTTGACTTCTGTGGCTGTTCAGAGAGTATGTAAAACTGTATTTTGCATAAAATGTGATCTGTACATTCTGTATAGGTTCCATTCACAATATAAGAAACTTACAAATCAGGTTAAGGTACTAATCACACTCTGTGTATGGCTGACAGTTTTTTTTCCTAGTGAAAAATCTTACAGTTAAATAAATAGTGAATTTATGAACATTTTGATAAAAGTTACATACTTATCAGAGAGAAAGTAGATATGTAATGCTGTGCATATCAATACCGCTTTTAAAGTACATGTTGAGAACACTGGAAGATATGAGTTAGCATGAGACATGTCAGAGAAAACATGTCTGGTTAAAACATTAATTGAATCAGACACGTATTATTCTGGAATAAATTGGAAATGACCATTCACAAACACAGAATGGTTGCCTATATGTCTTTAACAAAAATAGTAAAAGGAGTTTGACTTATTTTCCATGGTAGAATATTTGTTTGTTTTTCTGTGTTTTTAATGTGGTAAAGAAAAGAATTCCAGAAACTATCTTGGTTTATTCAATAGAAACCAATCTCAGTTGCCAAGGAAACGGCAGCCAAAACTGTTTCAAACATCTTCTCCTTGCCAACCCTCGCCTGTCTATTCTAGCTTCCTTCTTGAGAGTCTTCATCCTCAGACTTCATGCCAGCTGATTCCAATTAATGTTCTGGAGTCTGTAAACAGGTGTATTTTTGTTATCAAGATGGGTAATAAATAAATGTATCAACATTTGCTTTCCATGATAGCCCCACCCCCATTCGGAAATGATGTCCTCACCCATTTTCTGGTGAAAAGCACCATGTTTATGTAATGTGTCTGAACTGTTATCTCCTGAGCTGCACTAGGGCCTACACAGCCATACGTCAGCACCCGTTTCTAGATAATCTGGGTTTCGCTTTCATTCCTGAGTATTCTGCCTCAGGATGAGGCCCTAACCCTAGCTCAGTATCTGGTGTCAATTCACCATTGGTTCCAGCTCGCTTCAGATAACACAGGCTTTGTTCTTCAATCTCATTTAGAAGAACTAGAATAACTTCCTCATATGATAGATGAGTTTCTAGAAATGTTTGCTTTAGTTTCGTCAGGCTATTATAAACAAAACAAAAACAAAACACAAAAACTAAATGTCTTAAAAACAGCAAAAACATATTTTATACTTCTGATGTTTGAAAAATCCCAAATCTATCTTATTGCAGATTTGGTATCTGGTGAGGGGCCACCGGTTGGTTCTTACGTGACATTTTCTCATTGTAACTCTGAGGTGGGTAGTGGAGGCAACTTTTCCCAGGTCTTCAAGTGTTTTGATCCTGTTACTGAGGCCTTCTCCCTCATTTCCCAAAGCATCCCATTGTTCAAAAACCATTAGAGAGAAAGTTGTTTGGACATTATAACTTTGGAGAGCACAGACATGTTGGCCACAGCAAGGCTGTGATCCCGTTTGTTTCACAGTCCAAGAAAAGCACCAAATCTCCCATCACAGATATAACCTTTTCACTAGAAAGGCTGTTCCAAGCCGGACAGTTGTGGCGCACGCCTTTAATCCCAGCACTCAGGAGGCGGAGGCAGGCAGATCTCTGTAAGTTCGAGACCAGCCTGTTCTACAAGAGCTAGTTCCAGGACAGGCTTCAAAGCTACAGAGATACCATGTCTCGAAAAACCAAAAAAAAATAAAGAAAGAAAGAAAGAAAGGCTGTTCTAGTGACATAATATCCAGAATATCTGTAGCGGTCCACACCCAGCACAGTTTTGTTCTCTCTTAGAAATTACTTGCTTTTCTTCCTTGAGTGGTCTGGTGTTAAGATTTCTTGGGAGGATTTTATATTATAGTTCTGTTTGTCTTTACCTGCAAACATCACTCTGCCCTGAGACAATGTCCACCACTCGTCCTGGCTCATGTTAGGTAATCCAAATTCATCAATATTAATTTTATGTATGCAATGATACCTTGGAATGAACACGTCACATTGATTATTATATTACCATTTCCAGTGAGTTATCTTTGTCTAGGCTAGACCATTTCACTAGCTCTGACCCAGATATCTTGTTACTTATTCTCAGCCAATTCAATTCTTAATATGTTATAATTCGGTTCTTTAATTTTCTTCATAAATCCTCATACTTGCATTGGAGCATCGATAATGACCTCTTACAGCAAATACAAATACCATCTAAAACCTATGTCCTGGTAATTAAGCCATGTCAATATGTAAGTTATTGACTTGTAGCTTTCTTTCAGTTGTCCAGTCATATTAATTGTTGTCTTTGATTTTGTTCTGATTGTTAGATATGTCTTATTGTATTCTGCTGTTTCAATTTTTATCTTCTAAAACTCAGATTATATGCTCTCTCTCTGAAACACCTTAATAATTGTGGCCAAATGCTACCTTCATTCTATTGAACTTTTATTTTCTATTACTCCAACATTCCTTCTTCAGCTTCTTGATATTAGCTGCCTGAATATAAATGCCACTTCTTTACCAATTGATGTGCTATTGTAGATACTAAAACAAATTTTTCATATGGCAGATAATAAACAGCAAATAAATTATTATTATGTATTAAGGAAGGTCCAAGAAAGCATACAGTGATTGGTTCAAGATACTGATTTATGAAAGTGTTGGAAAGTCTATGACAAGGAAAAGTGAAACCTCATTTGATGAATTCATACTAATCCTCATTATACATAAAAAGAAACTTGGACATCTATCCAGTAGTGTAGCTTAGTATATTGATTAAGTTAGAGATACCTATAGATATACCCTTTGCAATATGTAGATACAGCTGTTTGGACTAGATGTAGGACCTTTCTGCTGTGTTCATAAATTTTCATTAAATATGTTTAAGAAAAATTAGCTTCATGTCTGTGTCACTTTATTAACAATTATACTTTGGGTCAATGAGATAGCTCAGTAAGTAAAAAGCACCTGCCACAAAGCTTGGCAACCTAAGTCAATTCCTGAGATCCATGTGTGTAAAAGGGTAATGAATGTCTGCAAGTTGCCTCCTGACCTCCACAGGTATCTCTTGGCACTTGTGTTCACAAACATAAAAAAAAATTAATAAAAACATTAAGTAAAAAATTATACTCCATAGTTTGTAGTAACATGTAAAATATACGTTACCAAGTTTAAAAATTCTGAGGCTATAAAGTGACTTTTTTTATTGAAGCTAGATTCTTCTTCCATACAATACATCCCAACAACAGTTTCCCCTCCCTCCATGCCTCACAGCTTCCTGTTACCTCCTCTATCCTCCAGATCCACTTCCCATCCATTTGCTTCAGAAAAAAGTAGGTCTCCAAGAGGCAGCACAAACAAAATAAAACAAGATACAATAAGATAGGTCAAAACCCATATCAAGGGGAACAAAGCAACCCAATAGGAGGGAAAGAATCCCAAGTTCAGGCAAAAGAGTCAGTGACTGACCCACTCCCACTGTTAGGGGTCCAACAGAAACAATAAGCTAACAGCTCATAACATCTAGGCAGAGGACCTAGAGCAGACCCACGATAGGCTGTGCTTGCTGCTTCAGTCCTGTGGACCATATGAGCCTTGTTTATTTCATTCAGTGGGCCACGTTCTCCTGGTGTTCTCCACCCACTCTGACTTCCACAATCTTCCCTCCTCTCGTCTATGGGATTCCCTGAGTTCCTAGGGGATGACTCTATTTTCTTTTTTTTTTTTTCTTTTTTTTGGTTTTTCGAGACAGGGTTTCTCTGTGGCTTTGGAGCCTGCACTGGAACTAGCTCTTGTAGACCAGGCTTGTCTCGAACTCACAAAGATCCGCCTGCCTCTGCGTCCCTAGTGCTGGGATTAAAGGTGTGTGCCACCACCGCCCGGCAGGGGATGACTCTAGAGACATCCAACTTCAATTTTCTCTCTGTGCATAATGTCTGGCTGTGGGTCACTGCACCCACTCCCATCTGCTGCAAGAGCAAGACTCCCTAATGGTGGCTGGGTAAGGAACTGATGAGTGTAGCAGATCATTAGGAATTATTTCATTGACTATTTTCCCAGTCATCTTTGATTCTAACCTAGGTCTCTGGGCTATCCAGTCTCTGATTCTTGGCCATCCATACAGTGTAAGGCATGGACTCCCTCTCCTGGTCTGGGCCTCAAGTTAAACAAGATATTGGTTGGCCACTCCCATGAGTTCTAGACCACCATTGCCCCACTACCATCTTGCAGGTAGGACAGACTATAGGTCAAGGGTTTTGTGGCTGGTTTTATGTCCAGTTTTCTCTTTTAGTATCCTGCAGATATATAGATATAGATATATAGATATAGATTCCTTAAAAAAACCGAGTGATTAATAGGATCAGCTGTAGGATGAGAGATGACCACAGTTTCTCTGCTATAACTATGGGTACCAGTTTCTCAGGAATTGTATTTTATATATTCCACATTTTGTTTGATGAATATAAAAGACCTGTACACAAAAGGATGAATTAGAAAGGGAAAGAAAAACACCTACTTGAATGAAATCTCACTCATTATTAATTCTGGATGTCTCATTGGCCCTTTGGCTTAGAATGGAGACTAGGAGTAGCAGAGGACTCTTAATGGCACGTAATTTTAACTGGGTTAGTCACAGATGTATCTCAATAAGTTGTTTTGTCTCTTTGATTGCTAAACACATATAAAAATATTTTGACAAAGCTTACATTTTTGTGGGCTATTTTGAAAATTCTGACTTTTCAAAAAATTTAGTTTATACTACTTGACCCTGTAGGAAAACACAAAGTAAATTCAGGCATGATTCTTCATAACTATTCAGTACGATACCAAGAAGAGCAGCTAATAAGATAGTGGCATCCCGAGGATTTTGTTTCATAATTTGAGAACACAAAAAAGTCCAGCATCAACTCAGGCTTGGGAGGAGCCTTTTACTCTGCTGCATCCAGACTTTTAATTCCCTCTACCATAAGTTTGGGATCCTGTGTTGTAGAGGGAGGTGCGGGTTGTGTTCCCGGCACCCTGCTCCCAGCCCCCAGCTGCTGGCCTGCTCAGCTGCCAGTTGCTTGTACCCAAAATAACCACAAGAAGACTGTATTCATTTAAATTCTCCCTGGCCCATTATCATTAGCCTTTTCTTGGCTAACTCTCACATCTTATTTCACCCCATTTTAATAGTCTGTAAGTCACCACGAAGTATGTCTGACCCTGGCGGTTTCATGGTGGGCTCTCTCACTTCCTTCTCTCCCACCACCTTCCGCTCTGTCTACTCCGCCCACCTAAGGGCTGTGTCCTATTCTACAGGCCAGGCAGAGTCTTTATTTAACCAATGAAAGCAAAGAAATACAGGAAAACCCTCCTACACCATTTCCCCTTTTTCTGTTTAAACAAAAAAGAGAAGCTTTCATTTTAACACAGTAAAATTACATATAACAAAACAGTTATCAAGTAAGAATTACAGTTACAATATTTATATCTATTTTATCTTTTATCATAACTAAGGAAAACTATAACTACAACTATCCATTCTTCAACTCCATCAAAGACTCTAGAAGGATATAATATTACTTAAGTAAACAAGAAGTAAGCAACTTACAAAACTCTAGAAATGACAGAGACATCTCACTGCCTGTACAGTCACCCAAAGTTCCTCTGTAACAATGGGGCATCCATCTTCAGCCTACAGGCCCATAGCATCCAGCAGACATTTCCATGAAGCAGGAAATTTCAAAGACAGTTCAGTCATTTTCTTTTGTATCCTGCAGAATGTCTGCATACTTTTTCATGAAGCAGGAACCCTAAAGGATCAATAATGGGCCAGGCAGAATTTAAATTAATATAATTGTCATGTGGTTATTTTGGGCATAAGCTAACCAGGGCCAAAAGCAGGCCATGCAGCTGTGGGACCAGGGAGCCAGGCGGGATGGAACAAAAGGGCCTGCGCTCCCCTCAGGTGCTGGGAACACAACCCACACCTCCTAATACTACAATCCTGTAATTGTTGATTATGTATCACCACAAAAAGAAACAGCTGAATGCATCTCTTACGAAAGCGATGTTAGGCTCCACTTAAAATTGTTGTTTGTATTCATGTTAACCTTCTGTCTTTGAAAGGTTCATGATCACAAGGACAGAAGGATAAAAGGTGGGTGGAAGAATGATGGAATATAGCAGAAGCGAGGGTGGAATTTTATGGTACAAATAAGGCATGTTTTTAATGTAGAACGCAGCATCTTTGCATCCAATCAGAAATTCTAATTGTGGTGCTTCATCTTCGGTGAATCCACCAACTCTGAAGCTTTTTTAAAATGGCAGCAGTCACATTGGCAGCACAGAAGCTAGTCAGATGCTGTCCAGCACAATGGATGCGTTGTGATCAACCTTGAAACTGTGATTGTTGTAGAAATCCTGTCTTTTGCATGGAGCCCACAGGTGTCTAATCAAGAGCCGACGAACACTGCTCACGATGGTGGGCACTCCCGCCGTACCTCCCTGCAATCCCAAATGAGAAAGGAGTCTTCAGTTGTTGTTTTGGCCTTTGTTCTCTTTTCTGTCTGGATGTGTGGCTCCTCGCCCTACCCTGTGGAATTAGCAATAGAATTAAAAATAAAGAATAAATGTCAGCCTTCCCTCTGCAATGAAGGAAACACATCAAAGAGGCTCTGAAGCAGCTGTGGGAGACCTGCAGTCACTTTGTCATTTATGAAGGTGTTTGCAGCAAATTCCCTTAAGCAGGTGCATAAGGTTGAGAGAGCTATTTATATTTTAGCTCCCATATCTAAATTCATCTAGAAGCCACCTCTAAACACTTAATTCCTTAATTATCCAGATGCCATGGGAAAATGAGGAACCCTCAGTGGTAGAGAAGTGGTTGAAGGTGTAAAGTGGGGGAGTCTTCTAATTCGGTGTGGTAATTTTCATGTCCTCACTAAATTATTGAACCTGGGGGCCTCATTTGTATTTTGCAGCCACAACCCTCTGCTTGGTAGCATGTCTGACAAGCAACTCACTTCACTGTTGATTCCAGTGGTGAGATCTCCTAGTGATCCCTAAGCCTTCTGCAGAGAAAACTGGAGCCATTCAAGGAAAAATTAGTAAAGGGAAGCTGACAGCATCTTGTCACAAAGCAGCGATTAATGAATAGTATAGAGGACCGAACACTCCCCAGTCGTTCCATATCTGTAATTTATCCCTGGCTTTCAAAACCTTTTACAGAGGTATTGTATGAATATTTGTAGTATCCGGTTATTTGATAAACAGGGGGAAGTAAAAAGACAAAGGAGTTGAAACTCACCTCTTTAGAACACTTCAGCAAAAGATGCCCCTTTTTCAGTAGGCCAGCATTTGTGTGCTAATAGAGGGCTCCTTTGCATAGGGAAGCCTATAAATGATTATTGTTTCTTCATTGCTGCACTTCCTTGTGATGTTACTCCAGTTCCAATGACTTTCCTAAGAGAGTACGAATCTCATTTTTTTTGTAAATTGGGGAAATGTCTTACTACTGCTTCTAAGACCATCAACAATTTGAAATATACAAATAACATGAAATACTGTATTCATTGCATAGTACATGTGTTTATATATATATTTACAAATTTAAAATAATGTGCAGAGCCTTGCTGTATTTGGCTTTCTGAGTGACTGTGAAGACCACTATCTTTTGGACTTTTATAATACCAATAATGTGCAGAATGCAAAGGAACCACCGAGCTGTCCATAAACAGAAGAAAATAAGTTGTACTAATTGTGAAGTCAAAACCCTCAACAGTTATAAACACTCAACATGTGGCTTTACATTCAGTATATCAGCAAGTTACTCACAATACCTTTTCAAATATTTTCTTTTCTCTCTCCCCCGCAAATAGATTAGAGATAGTTTACTAAAAAGGATAGCCTAAAAATATAATCTTAGAAGCCGGGCAGTGATGGTGCATGCCTTTAATGCCAGCACTCGGGAGGCAGAGGCAGGCAGATCTTTGTGAGTTCGAGACCAGCCTGGTCTACAAGAGCTAGTTCCAGCGCAGGCTCCAAAGCCACAGAGAAACCCTGTCTCGAAAAAAAGAAAAAAAATATATATATATAATCTTAGGGCTAGAAAGATGAATTAGCGGTTAAGAGCACTGGCTCTTCTTACAGAGGATGCAGACTTGAGTCCCAGCACTCACATGGCAGCTCACAACCATATACAAGTTTGGGGGAATCTGATACCTTTTTCTGGATTCCATAGGCAAAATACCCAAACATAAAATTTTTTTGTAAATTATTGAACGATGTGTCTCTTTTCAGTTCATTACTACTTTGTTAATCAGATGCTGCCCAGACCATAAAAATCACAGTGCTCCTGGGAAACTAAGGTCATGTTCTTTGGAGGATTGGTGCCTCCAAGACTTTCTGTTGCTTGTCATTGTTTTCAGAAATGTATTAACTCTCATTCTAACTTGGAGCAGTGGTGGTAAGGCAAAATGTTTTAGATGGATACTTAGGATACACCTCGAAGACACTGGGTGTGAAGCTGGGGAATCTGACCTTGCCTGCCTAGCTGGAGCAGAGCATAGGCACGGTCTGGTTATGTTAACCAGATACTCTGCTAGAGTCATGGCTGCACAGGTAGTTGGTCTCCGAAACCCACAACACTCAGTTGTAAAAATGAAGACAATGGGGACAACACTCTTGTCTCAGCTTATGGCCACGTGAGGATACACGGTTTAAGGGTATAGTATTTGCTCTCGGCCAGGAACTTGTGAAGAACTTAAATGGCAGCTTTTCCACATGGAGAGTCTTGAGCATGAGAAAACATCCATACCTATATCTCAGGAAGATCACCCTGGCAATAACCCAGAGGAGAGAATAGAAGAAGTTTGCGGGAAGAAAAACCAAGTATGAACGCTGCTGTAATTATTCAGTCAGTTGTTTTTGAGAAACTGCCGAAACAGTGTACAGATAGACGTGCTATAAAAAGCAAAAGATCAGCTGAGGTTGGATCAGAGATATGTCTGCGAGGGAAAAGATAAAACAAGAAATTAGAAGAATGTTGACACAAATTAACAAACAAAGTCAAATTAAAAGAAGTAGGTCTTGCAAATTTCATGGAGACAGCCCCAGGAGGCCTTCTAGAAGGGCTCTTAAGAAACAAAGACCTGAGAGCCATTGACAGACTTACTTTTTGAGTTGTAAACTTGGGAGTGATATTCAATAAATTATCAAATGTATAATATGAATACTTGAAATTGTATGGGAATAAGAGAAAAATTTCCAAATTACAGCACGGAAATATGTCAATGTTTGTGATAGACCAAGAAGAAAATTAAGAAATGGTTGTGATCCCAAGAGTCAAGGAAAGCATTTCAAGAGGGCAGGAGGAAGGGGCTTCAATGATGTTATATTCAGAGCAAAGGTGAAACAAGATGAAGCCAAGGAATTTGCTTTGAATCCTTCATTCTCAGAAACCTCAGGTTCCTTTGCTAGGGACTAAAGAATAAGTTGGTGATAGGCAGGAAACTAGTGTGAAACTGAGAAACTTAGTGCTGAATAGACATAAAGAAAGCCTTACTTTCTGAGAGTGTCTAATTAGTTTCTTGCATTGGAAGGTTAAATATTCAATCGTATTGGATTAATTGTTTTAATTGAAGTCTTATTTGAATCGAGCTTCAATGATTTTCTTTGTCCTAGCTTCCTGCCTCTCTAATTTCTCAAGCGACTTCATGTACAAAAGTTAAGTTGTGGCTTATATGAATACATAAATGACTTGCTTTTATTAATAAAGTGTCAGTTGTTTCTTTCACTGTCTTCAATGACAATTTCAAAAATATCAAATTCCTCCTAAGAACTCTCCCACATCGTCATTGTCATCCATCTATTCCATAAGAAAACACAGGCCACCAGAAGTAATAATTTTTCAATCTTTGGATCTGTGATCTAGATATGCAGTATTTCCCATGTTCCTTTATAATGGAGGAGGCCAATATTTTGTCTAGTGTTGTTGGCTTTTTCTCCTATCTCTTTCGTATAGCTCTGTACTGTCACTCCTCTCCTCATTTATATTATTCTGTGTTTTACTTGACTTCTTATATCAGGAGTCAAGTAGGCTCAACCCTCTGCCAGACTTTTGGAATGCTCCCTTTTAACATCTTTCTACCCCCACCTCCTTTTACAATGAAGATGTTAATTCCATACCTTCAAAGAGTTTGGCCCATTTTTGACATACAAACCTCTCCCTGCCTGTATGCTGACTGTTCGATTTCATATGCCTTTTCCCCCTTAAGCTTCTCTCAACTCTTCAGGCTCAGTTAGCTATCGCTTCTGTAGAATAACTTTCCTCATGGGGCTCTTTTTTTTGTGCTCTGCCACACTTTGGATTATAGTCTGCATTTCTTAACTAAAAGACAGTAAAAATTCCTCAGTGGAGAGATGATACCTCTTTCTCCTTTTTCTTTATAAGATAATTTTTATTTTTCTTTTACACTTTCATTATATATGAATATGTATACTTGCACATACACATAGATTCGTAGATAGATAGATAGATAGATATCATGTATTATGTATAATGTTTAATGTATCCCAACTTCTCCTGTAACTCTTTTTCTTCCCAACATATTCTTTTTCCTATTTTTTATGTCATCAAAAAAATCCACTGACTTAAATTAAACTCTTTACACATGCATGAATGTGGTGTAATTTGCTGGGTCATGAGTAACTTACTTTTATATTCCTGAAAAAGAAGAATGCTTGTCCCTCTGACAACAGCTGCTAATGTGGAAGGCTCCTCAGTTAGGGGTGAGACTTCATGTCCTCATTCCACATGCCTGCTAATGTGGAAGGCTCCTCAGTCAGCGGTGAGACTTCATGTCCTCATCCCACATGCCTGCTGAAATTTTGGAAGGCTTGCTCTAATGCAGGTCTTGTGCAGGTTTTCCTAGACACTTTGAGTACAACAGGCATATCATGTCCAGAAAGCAGCATTTTGCAGCACTGTCCATATTCTTCCGTTCTTGAGTTCTTTCTGACCCCTTCCATGATGCTCATTGGGCCCTGGTGATGAGGGAGGGGAGGGAATACAGATGTTCCTTTTAGTGCTGAGCACTAAACAGTCACTTATTCCCAGCACTTGGATCTGTTATGAGTCTCTGCATTGAACATTGCCCAGTGCAAATGTAAGTTTCCCTAAGACAGAGAGCAGCACTGATATATGATTAGAAGAATAAATATTTAGAAGACAGATTGACAACGTGACCATTTGACAAAACAATAGCAGTAAGTTCCCCCTAGAACGTATGACCTTGCCAGCAAGTGGCTTTGGACTAGGTTTACACTGCCAGAAATTAATTTCTTCCTATAGAGTAGATCTCAGATACAATCAGAAAGTGGTTGTATACCACTTAACATTCATTTCACTATTGTACCGGTGGGCACATCTTGCCTAGGTCAATACTGTGGCATGCAGGGTCAATCACAGAGTAAGACAGTTGGTGACTTTTTTCACCTTCCACTACTATGGTACATAGGGAAGACATTTCCCTATATCCAGTAACCAAAGAGTATGGTATCTTCAGCAAGTAATAGTAGTCTTATCATTTAATTATGGTGGGTAACTAAGAACATGATAATACCCTGTATTTTTCTGGGAGAGAAGCTTATGGTACCTTTATGACCAACATTCATAAGGGGATTATTTTTGCCTGGCACTATGACTCTTATTTAATTACCCACGAGAGCTTTGGGGAGTCACATTACCCACCCTTGCAGGATATTTCCATTCTAGTCCTTCGTGTGTGTGTTTACGAAGTAGTAGGTTTTCTTTAAGACTTTTCAAACATTGTCAGATATTTTTTCAAAATAGTATTTTTCTATTGATTCTGCGGGAATTTCACATCACGTACCTCAGTCCTACTCACTTTCCAGTCCATCCATGTCTGCATCACCCCCAAAGATAATTTAAAAAGAATGACAGCAACAACAACAACAACCACTTCATCAACCCCTCTGGGCAACGATCTGCTCTTTTATCAACCACAGCCTTCTCTTAGCTGCAGCATTAATCCAGGACACGTACTGAGATTCTGCTCAGATATTCTGCTGTTGCCCAGAGTCATGGAGATCCTGCTTCTATGGTTCCACATGACAGTCCCCTACATGAGCTCTAGAAGCTTATAGGTTAACAGAAGATGTTGGGGTGGGCAAATGCAAAACCCTGGATCTGAGCCTGGGTGGTTATTGAGTTAGTCCCCCTATGCAGCCAGACTGCAGCCTGGTCAGGGGCTGGGCCAGTTCTCCAGAGTCTATGACACTGTCACCTTTGATTAACGCTTTGCCTTTTCTTCTCTTCTCCCTCTTCCCCTAGCCCTGCTTAAACCTTCCCACCCTCAACAATATTGCCCACTCCACTTTCATACCACATGTGTTTTATTATCCCCTTTCCTGATTAAGTTCTCTTTCCTTTTTCTTACTAATTCCTATGTGATGAGTGCTATATACAGCGGCAGAGACTAACTTCTTAAAATTGTTTTGTTGAATGTTCATTGCACAATCTTATTAGTCGATAGGTTCTTTGGCTCATATATTATGATGTAATTTGCCTAAAATAGATTTATATTCAATTGATTTTTACATTGAGTTTCATACATTGATTTAACCATAAAGCAAAGAATAATTTTACATGAAATTACATCCTCATGAAAAACAATTATAATTGCAAATATGTCTCTGCTGAAAAAGTGTTGACCTCAACATTTGGTAAAACAGTCCTTAGCATTTGTGTATCTAATTCAATGAGCTTTATCTCTTTGCCATATGTGTTTGATTTTTCATTTTCTGCATTCAACCCTCTGATACATTAGTTATTCATTCAGTCGGACATATAATTTTTAAGTAAATGTATAGAGAAATGTTTTTCAAATGGAGTTTATTTATGATTTCCTAGTTTACTCAACTATGGCTCAAGTATCCTAAAGACCCACCTTAGCATCATGATGCATGGCTAAGCAGGCTTGGTAGCAGATTCAAATGAAGACAGTAAAGAAAATATATGCTGATAGCAATAGCCTTGAAATGCTGATGGAGAGATCTTGGACATGACCGTAATGCATCCGCTGACTTGCTGTATGGCTTCGATACATACTAGTTAAGTATTGTAAAAAGTATTGCTCAGACAGGCCCAAACAATACATAGCAATAGTTTATTTCTTTATGTGGACACACACAAAATAGCCCTAAGGTGCCAAAAAATTCTGCTCTTGTAGATGAGATGATTAAGTGCCTGACAAAGAGAGGAGTCCATCCATGCTCTGGAGATGAGAACAAAGTAGAACTTCACATTAAATAGTGGGATTTCTTGCTTTATATACAGTAAGAAAATTTGAGAAAAATTTCAATTATGTACTTCATCTGCTAAATTGCTCATGAATATGCATAGACTGAATGAATGAGGCCAGATGGATCAATCAGTAAATTAGATTGTTTATTGATTGCAATTGAAATCACATTTCAAAATCTTTCAGAGGTACACACATACATGTATTCAAGGGCATCCTTTCACAGAGTAAAACATTGAATTATTCAAGAAATATTGCTGACTTAATTGATTGTGTGAAGTAGAGTAGAAATATAAAATATTTTTTATTATTGTCTACCACAAGTTATGCTGCAAATGTACAAAGATAGTGATGCCAAATATATAAATTATATTAAAAGAAAAATATATGTGAATATTTATATTTAGCAAAATGAGAATAAATTTTCTAAATTCTATCTAAAACTAAAGTTAGAAGCATAAAGAAAATACTTGTAGACATAACTGTATTAATATTTGAACTTAGTTAGCTCAAAGACATCCATAAGCATATAGATGACAAGCTAGAGACATTTAACAATTTGTATAAGTTAATGATCTTACTCAGAATAACTCCTTTGAAATAATGAAATATATATACATAAGATATAATGTGTAGATGAATCATGTTTCCTGTTGACAGGTGTATGAAGAAACAGTTATTCACAGCTTCTGTTGGTGGGAGTAGAAAGGTGACCTTTCTAACAGACAGTTTAGAACTATTCTTAAATATTAAGTTTTGGAAATGTGTATATCCATCAATGTGTATACCCATCAATCCAGCAATTCCTTTAGGAATTACCCCCAAGAAACAATCAGAAATGTTACCACAGATGCTTGAAAGGATATGATTATCTGTTGTTTGCTGGTAGTTAGGAAAAATGAAATTTGGCTACCTAAACATTTTGATCAGGATAGGTTGAAGTAATGAAGTAACTTCTATAATCTTTCTTAAAAAGTAATTTGGAAGTGTACATCAAGAATTACATTAAAAATAAAGATAATTACATTTTAAATATTTTTATATCCTTCGTCATGTTGATTCATTTTCTAGGACTTTCTCCCAAGGAGATAATTGGGAATACATGTAAAAATAATTCATATAGACATTTGTTCAAATCTTAGAACAATTTGTAATTGTTGGATTATAAGCATTTGGTGAGCAAATGGTAGAGCCTTAAATACAAGAATATGCAATCACCTATATGTGTTACCTATAATGGCTTTTAATATCTTGGGAATATGCATATGTTGAGCATCAGAGTAAGCAGGAAGATGATAGGATGGTATTCCTGCTACCAAACTAGCACTCAGTTATTACTTCCCTGGCTCCTCTAAGCCCAGCTTCATAAGCTACAACAATGCTACATAATTATTTATTCCATACAAGTATGTTGCAATGAATGTAAGGATTACATAAGATCATTAATTATTCCATAGGCACATATCCAATAAGAATTAACTAGTATCTTTATGGGGTATATCAGTCTACAATGGGTTGTTATAACTGTTTAAAAACACAATACAAATAATATACTAGAAAACTAAGAGTAGCTATCATGGATTGGTGCAATAATCAGTGGCTAGTGTTCTTGCATACATTATCCAGATTTTTCTTCTTCCACGTTCAAAGCATGTAGGTTTGGCTTTAGTTTTGCTTTGTTTCCAAGTGGAATAGAGACAAGGGATTTTGAGAAGAAAGAGTAGATGCAACAGGCAGCAGTCACTGCCAGCACATGGGCTACCAGGCCAGAACCTCCATCATCAGCACCATCTGCCACACAACAGTGATTACAGTCCTGGCTAGGGGATGGGTCTGATGGCCAGAACAGAGGTTCTGCAGTTGTGCTTGGTCTCAGGACCATACCAGAGCTGAGGTCTGCAGGAACACCAAGGGCACACCTCCAAAGATTTTTGTATGGTGGGACTCAAGTAGAATCCAAGAGCTTTAATATTTTATAACACCTCCACCTGTAATTCTAACTCGTACCAAAATTTGAAACCCCCCTGGCTACAGCCAAGGTGCCATGTTGCATCCTCAAGGGACTTCCACAGGGAGCATGTTTGAGTGCCTGCAGGCTACGAGCCTGTTTACTGTCATATGTTTGCCTTGCCAGAGCCAGGTTGAAGCCTGAATGGGAAGGCAATTATCCTCTCCATCTCCATTTCTTTCTCCCCTCTACTAAATAATTAACTTGAAAAGTAAGGGCTTCTGTCACTGAATCAGTAACAGTGTCTTTGCCAGGCCATGAGGAAACATGGCTTGCAAGCAGATGATCTGAAGAGCTACTCAGTGTGGTGGGATTGATGTTTGAGAGAGCAGAGTAGTTTTGATTTGTAGACATATTGGTATTGGGGAGAGTCTGCAGGCACTTGTTTGCACATAACCGTCCTCAGCATTTCCTTTATATTGGTTACATCTAGTTATACATTATGTATAACATTGCCTTAAGTGCATTGTATGTTTTCAATTCTGAATTCATCTGCAGTCCAAAATGTCCCAACACAGAAGATCAATTGACCAGATAAAAGTAGAAAGTCTTTCTACCCAAAGTAATCATCCAAAGAGCACCCAGGATGCAATCTTGCAACATTCATACAACTGATTTTTACTGGCCCTTCTGCAAATTTCATTCATGTTTGCTTTTGAAAACACTTTTTAATTAAAAATCATCCCCAGGATTTTACACTGTGTTCAGTTCTCAGCATCTGAAAGTGGTTGTACAACTGTAGTAGGGTTGGGATGTGTGGGAACCATTGTTTGTGTTCTTGCTTTGTGTAGTAATGAGGAGCAGGATGTGTCCCACCACCCAGCTCCTGACCGCCTGGCTAGCTTATACTCAAAATAATCACACAGAAATTGTATTAATTAAATTGCTGCCTGGCCCATTATATATAGCCTCCTCTTGACCAACTCTCACTCTTGAGCTAACCCATTTCTATTAATCTGTGTTCACCATGAGGTCGTGGCTTACTGGGAAAGCTTCTAACCAGTGTCAGTCTCAGGCAGGTGAACCATAGCATCTGCTACACTGCCTTCTTCCCAGCATTCCATCCTGTTGACTCAGCCTACCTTATTTCTGCTCTATCAAAAGGCCAAGGCAGTTTTCTTTATTCAACCAATGAAAGCAATACAAATGAAAAGGACCTCCTACACCATTTCCCCTTTTTCTGTTTAAACAAAAAAGAAAGGATTTCATTTTAACATAGTAAAATTACATATAATAAAACAGTTATCAAGCAAGAACTACAGTTACAATATTTAGATATATTTTATCTTTTATCATAACAATGGAAAACTATAATAATAAGTTATTAATTCTTCAACTCCATCAAAGACTCCAGAAGAATATAATATTACCTAAGTAAACTAGAAGTAAGCAACTTCCAAAACTCTAGAAATGACAGAGTCATCTCACTGCCTGTATAGTACCCAAAGTTTTTCTGTACCATTAGGGCATCCATCTTCAGCCTACAGGCCCACAGTATCCAAACATTTCCATAAGGCTGGAAATTTCAAAGACAGTTCAGTCACTTTCTTCTGTATCGCAGAATGTCTATCAGACTCTTTCATGAAGCAGGAACCCCGAAGGATCATCTCACCTTTAGGCAAGTCCAGCAGTCCTCTATCTGCAGGTTCTTCCTGTCCAGTTTATGCAACAGTCCAGGCAAGAACAGTTTCTTGCCCAAATGGCTAGCAAACTCCATAAGGAGCCTCTTCGATGCCCATCTTCCTTTTGAAGTAGATTGGTGCTGCCAGGAGCAGACGTGTCTCATTGTCATGAAAAGCCCGAAGTTATTAAAACATTAAATGCCATATTCTTTCGTCTTTGAAAGATATGAAGATTGTCTACCTAACTGAAATATACCTCTATAAATCTAGAAAATCTAACTAACATGACTACAAGCTTGACTATATCAATGATTATCCATTAACAACCTATATTTCCTAATTATGCATTACATTTTTTAGATGAACTACATAATCACAATACCTTAATCAAGATCAGAAATACATATACATATAACAAAATTGACCTTAAATTTATATCAATAAAGCAAAATCCATATTAATGCAAATTATCCATATCTATATCAGCTTTGTATATTTGAACCCAGTGGAGTGAGTTACATCTCTGACTTTCCTGCAGATCCCCACTCCCACTCTGCGTTTGTGGTGTTAGCAGAAAGTGAATGGGACTTTGGCATCTCCCAGATTTAGCCCCACATCCATATTTCACTACAACTGCAGAAACTATAGAAATACTGTTTCTCTATTTTTAAAATAAAAATGATCATGTGGATTTTATAGATTTGTAAATTGGGGGGTTATGTATACAATGTATGATTAACTCAGGGTTGTCATTTGAGTTACTGCTGCAAATGCAGGCAAAATAAATACACATGTATAAAGCATTCAGATGACACAAGCCGGAAACGTTGGCTTATGTTAGACATGAGGAATCAAGATGCCTGTGATTCAGCTTTTCAGGAGGCTAAGAAAGAAGAAACTCAAGTTCAAGGCCTGTTTGGGCTACAGAGCTAGTGTGAGGCCATCTTGAGCCACTTGGTTAGACCCTGTTTCAAATTACAAAGCAAAAGACATACTGAGGGTGGAGCATACTGTAAAGCTCCTGCATAACATAAGGAAGGCCTCGGGTTCCATCCCCATAACTGTATAAACTAATACAGGAAAGACTCATAATTTCCAAAAACTGTAACATTTAACATATATTCAATTGAGGCTCCAGAAATGGATGTTTATTTGCTGATTTCATCGATATTCTTCTAACATCTTTCTTGGAATGCACTATGTATTGGTCTTCGTTTACTATTGGAGCTTTCTCGTCCCTTCATCCACTCTTCATTTGCCTCTCATTTCTTTTGGCCTGCCCATCTCTATGTCTTTTTCACCTATATTACCTTTTTGTGGTGGTATTATTCATGCTCCATCTGCAACCATCTGTTCTGCCTTTTTCTATAACCTTTCTTGGGTTTGACTATGAATTCAGGCATCATATAGCACATTAGTATATCCCAATTGTATCCCAATATTCCCAAAGAGAAGTCATTGAGTTTTCCTAAAATTTCAGCTATTCCTATTGGTGTTGCATCACCATTTACTATTACGTATAAACCAGACATCTATATTCCTGAAATCTGTTGATTTGCTTTTATCACTAATTAAGTCAACCAAGTGCTAGGATTTAGTTATTTCTCATGATATGACATGCCCATTTCTTTCTTAATTATCACCTGCCTCTTCTGTTCTTTTCATAATCTCCCCATGGGTTTCCATAGTCTTGCCTCTCAGCCCTGTGTTTATGCTGAACTTTTTCAGTATTGCTGTCACAGGAGAGTATAGAAAGAGTTAAAACAAGATATACTCATGTTTAAGTACTTTTTTTTAATCTCTTACAGTCAAGCTACTTAACTCCCCCTAGATTACTGTAAAACGCAGATAGCACTTATGCATGTCATATTGTTAGAAACATTCAATTTGAAAATGTATGTGCTAGAAAGGAACTTCTATTAAATTACCTGTTATTATTACTTTCTATAAAACTGTGTTTAGCACGGCAGACCTCTCATGGGTCTGTTTGTATTTGTCTGTCAACATTGTTCCTCCTGTGCTCTTTGTTCTGGAGTAGTCTATTTCTAAACTTTTTACTATATCCATATATTCTCAGGGCTTTGACACCTCTCTGGCCTTATCTAGATTTTCCTCTCTTTGAAAACATGTTCTTTCCTGACAGACATAGCCTTTTCTGCAGAATTAATGTGTCACCTGCATTAGAGAGATGTTCTTTGGCATTACCTAGGTGCCCCTCCATCCTAGTTTGCCTTGAATACCTAACAGCCACTGCCTTTCTCTAGTGCTAGGAATAAGCACTTTTACTTTCAGAAGATTGAATGCTGCTTCACAGTTCTCTCACTTGTTCCCAGATCAAGTGGGGGGTTCTCTATCATCTATATCTATCATTCTCTCCATCCCCATCTGCTTTATAGCTCATAATTTTTTAATGTTCATTATTTCACAAACTTCCACTTCTCCAAATATCTCACAAGACTATTAGAGCTTATAAAACATAAATTTCACCTCACTTTTCTTCCCACAATTCCCACAACTCTAACACAGTGCTGAGAAAGTATGAAGTTTTGATATTAATTTCATTTTTCTATTTTCCTTACTATATTCTATCTATGTAAGGTAAACAAGATTGTAGGCAGAGTTTTCCTGTTCTGACTGCCTACTGCCAAATAACTGTCAGCCACTTCCCAAATAACTGACTCGGAGACTTAATATAAATTATACATGATTGGCCAATAGCTTAGGCTTGTGACTATCTAACTCTTGAGTTTAAATTAACCTATATTTCTTATCTATGCTTTGCCACATGGCTCATGGCTCATTACTTCAATTTCTATATGTCCTGCTTCCTTGGCAGCTGGGAGGAATCTCCTCTGACTCCATCCGTCCTCATCCCATCATTCTTAGTTTGACTTCCCCACCTAATTTTATCCTGATCTGCTATTGGCCAGTTAGTTATTTAGTAAACAAGTCATAGAGACATATATATGCACACAGAATGTACAGAAGAATTATTCCACAGCTTAAGATGTGTGAAAAAGAATTGAAAAATTGAAGGGAATAAAGTTTGAACTCCACTATGTTTACAACACAACTACATGAGCTATAATCACCATGGAGGATGGACGGCACTGTGCATGTTGTCCTGCCGGCCCATCATTGGTTTTTGCTACACTGCCATCTTTTATTTATCCATTCTCTCTGTCTTTTGCATTTTCCTCTATTATCTGTCACAGAATTCTGCAGTGTATCACAAGATGTAAATAAATTCTAGTTGCTTTTGTTTTTTCTGCTTTCAGCTATTGACCACGTCTCCAAATACAACTCTGTGTGCCCAAGTAAATACAACAATGTCTTGCACTTAATGACAGGTTATCTTAACATCAACTTCTTTTTTTGCACTTATATACAATACATTTAATTGTATGAGTATTATACAGTCAATATCTTTGGTGTTATTGACTAAAACTGGACTCTGAGTTTCTTTTTAGTTCTAGATTATGTTTTCTGACTTATATTTTGTAGTTAATCTATGTCTATCTCCATCAGTGCTGAAAGATAATTGTTTCAGTATGTGTGTAGGCAAGATAGCTTCATCTGAAAAGGACCAGAAGCCCAAATCTAATGTAGAACCTAGAAAACAAGTTTTTAAAGGCTGCTCTGACATAAACAACAGAACTATATACAGACGAACAACATACCTGTATTCAGCCATACACATGGACACTGCACAGAACTGAGTCAACAGTCAAGCCACAGAACTCTTGGATTGCCAGATGTTGGGAAAAGATTGTTCCTTGTGAGATATTGGGAATTACTTTTAAGTTTATTGTCTAAAGAAAAAGTTCTCATCATATAGGAATGTTTTGCAAATTTGAGAATGCATTATACAGCATGTGAGATATATTTTACAATATTACATTAAAGTTTTTCTATAAAAATAAAGAAAAATAGGGGTTACAATGAAAGAAGAATCCAGATGAGCAAAATGAAGACATTTCTGAAACAGAGATAGGGAATAATGGATCCCTATATTATTGTTTTAGCTTTGTGTATGTCTAAAATTTTCATATTAAACCCACAACAAATGATGATTCTGGACACATGATTAGCATTACACTAAGTTATGAGCAGAAGGCAATAGGTCCTAGAGTATTTACACTTTAAAACATTTCCCCAGGTGACTCTTATCTGTTTGGAAGTTTGAGTACTACCAGTTAAGAGTTAAGGTGGCAGAATGAATTCTCTAATAAATCCCTCTCTCCCCAAAAATATCAACTGCTACTATTTAAGGTGTCAAAAAAAACCCTTAACTCCAAGGGCAGAAATATCAAGACATTAGTCTCAGAGAGTAAAACAATTGCGGTAATTCTGTATCACACCGGAATCAGTTTAAAAGTGCTTAGAAACATGCTGTGGCTTGAGCGATATGTGGAGCCACTGGCAGTGGGATCAGGATATAACTCAAATGCACGAACTGACTTTGTATGACAAGGTATCTCTATGGGGAGATATCTTGCTCAGTCTAGGCACAGGACAGTGGTGTGCTTGCCTTAGTCCTGCCTCAAAGAGCTGATGGGACAGACTCAGTTGACTTCCCAGTGGGGGCCTTACCTGCTCTGAGGAGCATATGTGGTTGGTGTGGGGAGTGTAAGGAGAGGAGGGAGGGGGAACTGGGATTGCTATATAAATAAAGAATAAATAAATAGAAATATTTCTTTCTATTTCATGAGCTAAAAGGTCTGATTTCAGAAATCACCTATGTTTTACTCCTAATGAAATAAGGGAGATCAGTCCCTTCGTTGAGAAAAAACAGACCTAGAGAAAGAAAACATGCTGCATAATAAAAATGACAATACTGAAATAAAAACCTTATTTGAAAATCGTAAAAAACAGACCTAACCTTGCAGCTAATCAAATCACCCATACCCAGGATACCAAGAAAATGAAATCACAGATTAAAAATTATTCTGGGTATAATGGGCAGAGAGGTTAGCCATGAAGATCAAAGAAGTAGACCCAATAAATTTTCTTTAATTTCTCAGTAAAGATACAATAAAATAAATTTTAATTTTGGGAGAATGAAAAGACCACATAGCATTATGCTCATCATGTCCAGGTAACAGGTTATCAGTCTGTGGCACAGAATGCTCCTTGTTACTATTTCCAAATTATAGACTACAGTAATGATGAAGTCTAGCTTTAAGAAGGGGAAAATCTGCTGTCTTCAATAGTACCATATCTCTACTGGCTAACTTCTTTTTCCTTAATTCTCATTTGCATTGTTCTAGGCTCAAAGACAGTGGAAGAATCTTGAGGTGGGAGGGAGGAATAGGAACAGCTACTGATATGAGTTGGTATCCTGGGTTATTACATAGCAGAGTAGATGTCATTCAAGAGTTTGTTTTGGCAGTGTCATTCATAACACAGTTAAAGCATTGAAAGAGAAATCAAGAAGGTCTTAAGTCTCCTGCATTGTTTTATGATGTTGTTCTATTGTATCAAATTGAAGGCCCAGCAATGCCCTTCATTTCAACATGGCTAAGACAAGCTGCCCCTTCCAGTCCCTGCTGTCTTATGGTTGCTGCTTGATGGGTGCAGGAGTGACTCTTGTCATTACCCACACGTGCACAAGCCTGTCTGAAAGGGACATAGCTGAACAAGGACAGCTTCTTGATGTTTGAAAATCAAATTATATCAGTGTGATTGGAAAAAATAAAAATTCAGATTCTTGCCTGAAAACCTGAAGGTTTTGTACTAAGATAGGGAAAATGTAAGCATCAAAACTTACCAAATGATGTTAGCAGCTTGGGAGAAAAATCCTGTAGATGGCAAAGAAGCCCTTTATGAAGATTGCTGCCCTAGATTTTGTGTATTCATGAAAAGGGTCACTTTGGGTTACGGGAATATTGTATTACTCCCTACATAGATATTCATCTTGTCAAAATTTGAAACTAAATGTTCTTTTTTAACTGAAAGAGGGAGGAGGAATAAGAGAAAAAGGGGAAAACATCACAATGTATTTCTGACTCTTCTGATTGACTCATATTGGATAGAAAATTGGTGGTATAGGTAGCTCAAAGTTATGAAGTAATTCAACAAAAATAATAATTAAAGATGCATTGTCCCTTTAATATATGTACACAAATGATTTCTAAAGCAATTAAATATGTAGGCCTAGAGACTTTTTATTATTCATGAGCTTAACCTTCTATAAACAAAGTATTATAATTTGAAGTACTTTTTCCTTCCTGTATAGAACATACAATGACACTTCCTATAGTAAATGTATCATAGCTTGGGATACTGAAACAGCCCTTATATATTATACATCTTCCATATGTATAGCTTTGAAAGTTTTATATCATTTATTTATTATTAGAACCCTATAGGGTAGGTCTTATTATCTTAACTTCACTAAGATGTTATGTATCCCATGCTTCCCAAAATCAGTATTTCAACCCAGTCTGGCTCCACTGCTCTCAACTCTAACCAGTTATTCGAAATGACTTTAGGAACCTGGGCTAGAGATGTTAACAGTGTCAAAAGAAGTCAGGAAATCAGGGACAGTATGTAGCCTTTTCCATCTTAAAACTGTCACAAGACGTCAACAAAAGCACTCTATGAGGACATGCAAAGCCTATAGGCAAAGCCCCAACTTCACAAATTCCTTTTGTTTCCATCATTGGCAACAAACACACACACGTGCACACACACACAAAAAAAAAGCAGTATTTTTTAGAGTGCCAGGCTCTTTATGTCATTTAACCGTCACAATAATGCTTCAAGGCTAATGGCCACTGTCATCTGTATAACAGCTAAAGGAAAGGAAATTAAGTAATTTGTGCCAAGTTCTAGCTTTCTTTGAAGACAAAACAGGAGTCCAAACCAAAGGTAGATGTGCCTGGGAAGCCTAGACTCTGATCTTTCCGAAGACAAGTAAACACAATTACTAATCACTGGAAGGGCGCTTGCAGCCACAGCACAAGTCCACTGTCAATTGCAGCGTGGCTTTACCCTTACATACAGTCAGTTAGCCACACAGTGGCTTCTCTAAAACTTGTGTCACTTTTCAGAACTGAGAGATCATCCAAACTTAGGGCTTTATGTTTTCTCTTGAAAATATAAGCGGAGAATTGATCAGAACTGGATGGAGACTTCTGTTGGGTATCTCTTGCTTCCTTTTTCGATGCCTGAGCTCAGGGATTTCTTCTAGACGCCCCTGTCCATCCCTTTAAGATACAGAAGACCTCTGCCCACCTGGTTCATTCACTATTTAAGTTTGCCTTGATCTAGTTCTTAAATGGGTGTTATCATTAAGATAATCACTCAAGCAGAGTTAGTGTGGTCATTAGAGACAAACAAGATAATTTTAAAGTTAGGAGGAGCTGTTTGATCTGTGCTGTGATCAGAACTATGTCAAGAAACAGCCTCCTTACTTCCTAGGTTTGGGAGTCATATTTGTGTGCCTCAAAACTTTTTACAGTTTCCTTTCATATTTGTATATATGTACGTATCTGCTCACCTATGAAGGATGTGGAAGACCGAAACTAACACTGAAATGTCCTCATTAATCGTTTCTCCAACTTATTTTTGAGACATGGTCTTTCCGCGAAACCTGTTGTTTATGGTTTTAGCTAGACTGGCAGAAGCAGCAAGGCCCAGGGATCCTTCTGCCAGCACTGGGATCACAGACACCAGGCCTGGCTTTTGATCTGGGTACTGGGCATGGGAACTCAGCTCCTGATGCTTGCAGAGCGGCATTTTACTACCCAAGCTGTCTCCCATTCTTGCATATCCTAGTAAAACCCTACAGTGTTAAAATTGTTAGATGGAGGAATTTAAGCATGATTGGATATTTCAAGGTTAATGATATTTTGGTAAATCCAGATTGTATTTTTAAATGCAAACTTATTTGAAGAGA
Organism: Dicrostonyx torquatus; assembly: GCA_028555095.1. NCBI lineage: Eukaryota > Metazoa > Chordata > Mammalia > Rodentia > Cricetidae > Dicrostonyx > Dicrostonyx torquatus. Next base: position 3,592,126 of record JAQHUG010000145.1, on the reverse strand, counting down.
ATTTTAAGGGCTTTGGTTGAAAGGGATTTTATAAATCCAAATAACTACAGTAACTTAATGGATTTTCTCCTTTTTTTCTTTTTTCATTTTTTTTCTACCTAAAACCTGAGGGCTTTTTGAGATCAGTCTTTTTGCGGATAGTAGCTGGGGAGCTTATAAAAATCCTCTATTGGTCACCAAATAGATATCAATATCAGAAAGAAAATTATTGCTGACTTATACTTCAAAGACCTATATTTGAATTGTACATGTTTTTTTTGACATTTCTGATAAAAAACCCAAAATATCCTAAAATGCCTAGATTTGTTTTCCTGTTTACTCTAATGTGGAAAAGCACTTAAATTATCTTTGAAAATCTTTATTTACCATTGTTCCAACTGTCGTTGGCACGTGCAACAAACAGTTCTCGGTGGCTGCTAGCACTGTACTATAGGAGCTAAAATTAATCTTGGAAAAGCATCCAAAGAAACTACAGTAGAGGAGAACTAAGAAACAGCCTCCAGGTTTGTACAGCTTAGGGCTGCATTCGGTATGGGAATGTCTACCTCCCATCTGCCTTGATTATTTCCAAATGTGTTTGATATGCAGTTCATCAATACATCAACTTATAGAATACAATTTTACTGTGCGCTGATGCATTCTTGTAGAAGTATTGAAATTATGCTTCTTTAAGGATAAGTTAACAAAAGCAGAAATAGATGTTTTGATATTTTTCTTCACTTCCCCCAGTGGGTTTCTTTGTGATTCGCTTTCATTGTTTCTTTCCCAGCTATTTCCCAGAGTTTATTCTGGGCAATGACTGTCAGATCAATGCCATTTAAATAACCATTGCGTGACAAAGGGTTTAATTTGTCAAGTGAGTTTGAGAAATACTAGGTTATAATGAGGCAAGTGTCCTCAGCCTGTGACTTCTCATGTTTAAAATACAGAATCTTGTGAATTCCTTTGAGGGAGAGGACCCTTGTGACTAATATTTCTCTAAGATCAATTTGGCAAATCCTGCTTCACTCAAGTTCTCTAAAGGCCATTACTTTTCTTGCTTATTACTCCTTTCCAGGGAGTGTCCATGTAATCGCGGGAAAGACCTCGCCCAGCAATCTTCACTCGTCCTGTGTTACAGCTTCCAGCTCATTGATGTCTTTTTTCCTTTCTTTCTTACTACCTGTGTTCATGCCTCTGCATCCAGAATCTCAATGGATAAGTTCTATCTAAGCCTTTCTTACTTCTTAACACATGTAACCAGGGTATCCTGATAAAACCTGTCCAATTGCTTTTGCTACAGCTTTTAGAGTAAATATCGGTCTGACATTAAAGCACTCTGGTAGTTCCCTATGTATTACACAACAGAAAATCACTTTTCCTGTTTCGTTTTGATAATGTATTTAAATCCTGATTCCGATCATCTTCCCATTTAGAGGAAATGGTCTGCAGTTCATATTCGGTTCTTGTTGACCAGGTTATTAATCACCTACCTGACATCTGACCACTGCAAGAACATTTTAAGGTTCTGGTCTTCAGAGTAATGCATCGGCTAGGTTCTGTGCCCATCTGATGCAGTGAATCAGATAGATCTGAAATTCCATATCCTGCCTCTTATAAACCTTGAGGCTTTGGAAGTCTCTCAAATCCAGCTTTCCTCACATGTAAACCTAGGGAAAAGACACAGTATATCCCTCACTGTGTTTTTTTGTATGTTATAAGACCTAAATCATTTAATATATGAAAAAGTCCTTGGGGGTAAAAGACTTAGAATGGCCTCAATATATAGGAGGTAGAAAAAGTAAATATTATTTTACTGTTGTTCTCATAGTTATTAATATTACTGTTTTAAATAAATGCACTAGATCTCTTTCTAAAGAAAGTTGAATCTGTTTTAAAAATCAATGAAATTAAATGTGCTTTTCTTTTTATAATTAATTGATTGTGCTCAGTTAGCTCTGGCTATATGCACATGGGTGTGGTGTCGTTCACTGGGATTAGGGAATGCACCTGTGTAGAAGGAGGCTGCTTTTTGGTCCCAGCTGCTTAGCCCCAAAACTATATTAATTAAATCACTGCTTTCCCCATTAGCTCTAGCTTCTTATTGGCTAACTCTTACATATTAATTTAACCCATTTTTATTAATCTGTGTATCTGATACCCTAAAACTATAAATAAATTATGGAGTACACTTCAGTGTATAGACACCTGTAAGAGATTTTCTAAAGAGGACTCCGGAACTTCAGGGAGTAAGATCAACAATAAAACAATTGAATCTTGGGAAACTAAGAAGTATCTACATAAAAGGAAACTGTTAATAAAGAGAAAAAGCAGTCACACAATGGGAGAAAAATCTTTACATCTATATATCTGTCCTGATTAGTTTTATGTCAACTTGACATAAACTAGAGTCTTCAGAGAGGATGGAGCCCCAGCTGAGAAAATACCTCTGTAAGACTGGGCTGCAGACAAGCTTGTGGAACGTTTTCTTCATTAGCAATTGATTGTGAGTGCTCGGCCCATTGTGGGTGGGGTGGTTCCTAGGTTGGTGGTCCTGGGCTCTAGAAGAGAGCAGGTTGCACAAGTCATGAAGAACAAGACGATAAGCAGCACCCCCCCCATGACCTCTGCATTAGCTCCTGCCTCAAAATTCTCCCCGTTTGAGTTTCTATTCTGACTTCCTTCAGTGAGACTATGATGTGGAAGTGTAAGCCAAATAAACCCTTTCTTCCCTAACTTGCTTTTGGTCATGGCCTTTCATCATAGCAATAGTATCCCTAATTTAGACAACATCTAACAGAAAGATTAGTGTCCAGAATATTTAAAGAACTCAGAAAACTAAGTTAACAAGAAAATTCACTTTTTAATGGAATATGGAACTGAGGAGAAATTTCTCAAAAGAAGGAACACAGATGATTAGCAAATACTTTAAAAATGTTTGTTATCCCTGGTCTCCAGTGAAATACATAATAAAACTGCACCAACACTCCACAATACCCCTACCAGAATGGCCATCATCAGGAAAACATCTGGATACATGTCTAGATGTCCAGAAGGGGAAAGAAACACTTCTGTACTGTGAGTGAGGATATAAAGTAGTGAAGTCACTGTGGAAATCAGTCTAAAGCTTTCTCAAAAACCTAGAAATAGGCCTACCATATGATGTAGCTATCCCATTTCTGGGCATATCCCCAAAGGAAACTATCTTAGTTCAGAGATATCTCTGTAAGATTGGGCTAGCTTGGTGGCCTTGGGCTCTAGAAGAAAACGGGTCGTACAAGTCATGAAGAACAAGGCAGTAAGCAGCACCCCTTCATGACCTCTGCATTAGCATTCATTGCTGCATTATCACAGTATCTCATAAATGGGATCAACCTAGATGTCCATCAATTATTGAGTGGGTAATGAAAATGTGGGATGCATAACAAAAGGAGTATTACTCAGCGGGAAAGAAAATCTAAGTCATGAAGTTGTCAGGTAAATGGACAGAACTGGAACATCCCCAAAGGTAAATGCCACATGTTCTTTCTCATAGGAGGGTCTTAGCTTTACATCTGGGCTTATGTGTTTTATGTGTTTAGCATGAAGTATGGAAGCGGAGAAACTAGAAATAGGCCATCAGTGGATGGGATGCATTGGGGGGGGCGGAATAGAGAAATTTAGGTGTAATGGAAGTAGAGAAGGTGGCAGATATGGGCCACAGAAGGGTTCAAAGAGGTGGTGGAGTTCAAGTTTAAAAAAATATGAGTGGATGATAGAACATATGTTATAGAAAATAACATGGGTTACAGGGGCAAATGTGTATTTTACTGAAGGGCTCAATGGCGTATTTGTTCTTTCTGATTTTAGAGAGTTTTCGACGTATTCACACAATGACTAAAGTAACTTGTGAAAATAGTATAGTTGAAAACCGTGGTGAGGCGATGGGTGCGAGACTCCACAGTCTTCCTCTGTGTTTGCTTTGCTCCATGTTGCCTTTGCTGCGGTTTCAGCTCACCCAGCTGTACAGAAGCACCGCTCTTGGAGAACAGTTTCTTTTGAGGGCAGGACTGCAGAAAACTCACAAACAGAATGCCATGCTTCTTTGTAGATGAGCTTTGGAATTCATTTCATTCTGTTTTGCTTTAGGTTTCTTTTGCTACCATAGTAAACTATGATTTTGCCATCACCTGTTAATAAATGACAGCATTTAAAGTTTGGCAACATTTGTTTTAAAGCTTGGGCTGGCCACCATTCGATAACTAGTGCAAATATTTCCCCTTGTGCTGTAGGCTCATGAGCCATCAAATACTGTACTAAAACAATACTGATCCTGCAGCAAGATAGAGAAGAAGGCTAGCAATAAGGGCAATGTGATTTTACACTTTAATATCTAATATTAGATCCAAAGTCCAATATAAGATAATCTAATATTTAAAATTCAATATCTTCTGATTTCCCACTTTTGAAATCACTTGAGTAGCCTTGTGCAATCCATTCAGGACAAGTGGATTTTCTTCTGGTATGGACCTGAACTAATATTGAGGAAGATTTAAAATTGCCTAAAATCAATCCTTATATTGGTTCCCGTTAGTCAGAGGTTAACCAGAGCAGATTAATGGGATTAGAAGGGGGAGGAAACAGGGGACATTTACCCAATAATTTTAGCCATAGAGCATTCTGGCTTCTACCTAAAATGAGTTAGCCAGTAAATAAGAGAGGTTTTTGTACTAGAAATGCATCCTGCATTTCCAGTTACAATGTAGATCCTAGCAACCTAACCACACACTTTACCCTTCTGTCATGAACATATCTCTCTTTTCCTTTCTCTTGGCATTTCTTTGCACTGTCATTAGACATTGATCAGTCTGATAAGTGGATTACTTCATCTAGTCCCCAACTGAAACAACCATCTTTTTTTTGCCTGCCATCATTTTGGGCTTCTCTAATGAGTGTTTTGAACCCCTGCATCCCTTCAGAAAAGGAATCATTGCACCAATCTCTAGTAAAATGGCTTCTGTCTCAACACCCTATTATAACACACACTTCCAAGACGTTGACACCTACTTTCAAGAAAAGTGAAGAGATTTCTCTTACTCCTTATCTTCTTTCAAATATCTGGCACTATTGATTACACACATACTTTTTTTCCCTTCTGACATTTCAGAGGAATTTTCCCCTCTATTCACTAGGATATGAATTACCTTTTCATTCTTTTAGAGGTCAGATTAAATTTTTATTTCTCTCTGTGTACAGACGTTCAACTATCTAGAGTGCCCTCAACTATATACAGTAGCTCAAATATTGGCTGTTGGCTGCCAATAAAGTCAACTATAACAAAGTTCTGCATTTTCTCATTTATGACCGGGTGCATAAACTCCTTCTAGGGGAGCTGAACATGGCCAACTCTGTAGAATGGATCTAAGAGAGGAACATCTAGGATGGCCCTTTTCGAATGAACTCCTGTTCATTAATATCACTGTTGAGGAATTTATAATTAATGTTTTGAACACAGATAAGATCCTTCCCCATAGTTGCCTGATTCTTATCCTTTCTGTTGATATTATCTGAAATTTTGGTCCTTGACTTTGATTATTTTTTTAACCATTTCCAGCTGTGAAAACCATAGTACTCAAGATACCCCGATAGACTCTCTTTCTTTGTTGCACATTGGTCCTTATTCATAAGCTGTTGTTGTCACACATCCATTTCACTTCTCCCATCTGAAGAACTGTGTTCTAGGCTATTAAGTGGTGTGCTGGTCCCTAAAAGGGAAACTGCCATGAGATGACAAGTTGGAAAGACCGTAGATTCACAAGTATAAGTGACAGTCGTGACACTGATAGTAGCAATCACAGGCATTTGCTAGGACTTTATCATGTGTGAGGCAACATGTGAAACTCTTTCCATTGGTTACTTCATCTAGTTGCTCAAACCTTCTGCGAACTCGGAGCCTTTACTGATCCTATTATACGGATGAGAAGACTGAGGCAAGGGAGTGACGCAGAGCAGGAATGTAAACCTTGAGAAAGGGGGACTCTCTATGTTCAGTGACCATGAGACTTATAATCCTTCTTAGAATCATAATTTCTCCCAGTTGACCAGGTTCAGACACAGTGGTTCCATCTTTGCCCAGATGTCCATACACCATCATGCCTATCTTTCTCCTAACAAGGTTCATGCTTAGCTTCATTTTTAACCTGCTTCTGTCTTTAATGGTTTCTATTTGCCTTTTACCTCTTAGCCCTGCTCACGCATGCTCCCACTCAAGCTCCTCACACTTGCTTTTTGTTCTTCACCTTCTATCTTCTTGTACCACTTTAGGGAAGGACACACACTTGGTCACTTCCTTGGATTTCATTTCTAGCTCCACCTTTGAACTATCACCACCCCCACTCATTTAAAAATTAAAATATTTACAGTTGCTTGCACTGATTTCTGGAGGGTTTGATTTGCCTCTTGGGCTCCTAAGCCATATTTTAATAAACTAGACTAATATGTACTGAGACTGTCTGAAGAAACAGAGGGAACCATTCGGATTTGTAAAATAGGTGAACAGACTAAGAGGGGATAAAAAGAGGAAGAGGAAGAAGGCAAAAGACAGAAGAGAGCCTGTGCAAACCGAGCCTGGGACTGAGCTAATGGGAGCTTTGAGTGAGGAAGGGAAGATTTACAGGTCAGTAATTATGCATGTGGGATATTTAGAGAGAAAAGGAGGATGGAGAATTTTAAACTGCTTTGTTGTGCATTATAAATTGAATCACTGTGGCATTTTCTTGATTTTCAATTACTCTGGATGTCAAACTAATGTTTCTCAAATAGAACGGCTGGGATGGAGCAATGAGTCCCAGCTTTACACTAGACTCAAACAGAAGCTTCATCACCACTCTTTTTGATGCTTTTCAAGCATTGCATCTTCTAGGCATCATTGATTTTTGCATTCATTTTGTTCTCTTCTTCCAATCAGTTTAATTCCTGCTGAATGTCTATCACCTTGTTAATCTAGATAGCTCAGCCACATGTTCTGATACCCAGTTAAAACTCATTCCTAGTTAGCCTTTCTACCTTCAATCTACCCGTATAATGTGAAATGGTTGCCATGACACTCTGCTGTTATAAAGATGCCCCAGTCCCTGTCTTAGACTTTTGAAGGACTAGTTGCCAGCTCTGGGTCAATTTTTCACCCATTCTCAACCCATGCCAATATCTCTTAATGTGTATTATATATACAAGTATATATATTGAACTTGATAAACATTTGAAGATGAACAAAGTAGAGACATCAAGATATCATGCTTCATATTTATGTAATATTACAGAATCAGTTAATACAGCAGATTGATAAATGTCAAAGACATTTAATTGCTTCATCAATATCACAGGATTATTGAATTTTATTAAATAGAAAAGTTATTCATAAAATAGCTTGAATTTATTCATTTATTCAACATTTGTTGTATACTTGTATTGTAGAAATTAGGCTAGGTACAAAGATGACATCTTGAATTATTTACATGTCTACAACCAAAATTTTGTTAGAATCTCACTTATATTAATTCTCCATAACTTGATTGAGATGACTCCTAAAATTCAATTCAATTTGAATGAATTTTTCTCTCTCTCTCTAGAAAACCTGGGAAACTAATCTTTAGAAAAGGCTAACGATGTGTGATATGTCTGCTATTAAAAGCACTGATGATCCTGCTGTCTCTAGCTCATTGAACTCAAGAATTTACCTAGCTTTCTATGCTGTCTAAAACCAGCTTCCATTGTATATTTAAACTGATCCCCTTTTCATTAAGCTCATTATGAACCTCCTAAATAAATATGCCTGATTCTATAACTTACCTTGACTAGAGTTCATGATACTGTGAACTTCAACTTTTTTCTTCAGTAAAATTAAGATAATGCTTGTGTTTTACAGAATCATATTAAACTGGCAAGCACAACACGCCACCCAAAGTCCTCACCCTCTGTGGTGTTGAGTGATCCTGGGGCCCCTCTCTTTTTCCAGTAGTAAAGATCTTTCCACCTAAGCAAAACACAGACATTTCACAAAATGCTTGCCTTAGCCCATCTGAATACTTCACAATGGCTCTCTAACTTCTAAGTTTCTCTTGAACCATAGGCATTTAAATATATGGTCTGCTAACAGTAATTGTGTTCTTGATTTATTTCTGTATAACCCCGTGTCCTCTTATAAATGTTTCCAAGATGATTCATTCCCTCCATCTTGTCATGTGACTGCACCACAGCTGTTATGGGTGAATTAACCTTATCGTGAGATAATCTTTATGTTGAGCATGTCTGGCACATATCAGTCTCTTAACACTGCTAGTCATTAAATCTGAATCTGGTTTATGTTGGCTGCTCTAATAGAATAGCAGCTACTTCACTTTACAAATAAGTGGATGTGGCATTTATTGCTGTTAATGCACCAGGATAGCTATATGTCCATTGAGCTACATAAAATACACTCATATTTTAAGTGTATATTAATATGAATTATGAATACACTTGGGAAAGTAAAATTTTGGAAAGTGAATTTCAAGAAAATAGTGGATTTAGAGAATGTCCCTCACTGTCAGAAATGCTAAGAATGAAGTATTTGGGATAGGGGAGTAAAGGCTACAAAAGAAAAGAATGGGCAGGTTGAGTTTGGTCGTGCACACCTGTAAATACCTCACTCGGGAGGCTGAGACACAGAGTCTGCTGAGTTTGAAGTGAGACTGGGTTACATAGTGGGGCTCTGCCTCAAACTCTGAACAAATAAAAAAGAAGTTAAAGTAGGAGGACAAAATGAGGGACGACAGTGAAGGAAGAGGTTTTAAACTCGGGGAGCCCTGGAGTATGCTGCCTAAGCTCCAGGTAGTGGAAAGACCAAGGTGTATACACCTTGATTCTATACAGTTATCAGGACCCTCTTTAAAAAAAAAAGAAAGAAAAGAAATACAAAACTATACATAGAATCCCACACACAAGCCTGGGAAGAAGTTCACATTGTTTAGTGATCCTACGAGTTACATTTAGTTAACTTATGAAGAGCCAAATTCTGGACTCAGGTAGAACTTTTTATATCCCTCTAATTAGCCAGAGGAAACAAATGCCACCTTTGTCTTACACAGCAAAGCATGCCCCCAATATACCCCAATATTCCCCCAATGTACCTGCTCACCCTGGGCTTCCCATATGACCCCCGCACAGAGCCACTTCCTAATTGGGCACTAGAAAGCCACAACCACGCAACCACCCCATACAACCACCCCATTCACTGCTGATTCTTCACAGCCCACTCTGCAACCACTCAAGAGCAAATCAAGTTCTTAGTGCTCTGCTCCTTCTCCAAGTGGGGAAGACAGCAGCGGGTGGGATAGGTACAGGGAGGTGGGATCAGGAAAGAGAAGTTCACTCTAAGAGCAGTAGGAGAAACACTGCTTCGACTGAGGGAAAAGAATGAAGATAAAGCGAACACCAGGAAAGGACCGGAACACAGCTGCAGCTTGTGTGATTTGTCATTGTCCTCCAGCCTCACAAGGACCCCGAGTGACTGTATCAATCCCACACAGACACTCTGCACTTGAAGTGGGATTCTTTTTCTAATCACAATGCACACTCCGTCATACATATAAATTCCATATACAACTTAGGGAGGTCAATCAATTCTTTTTTGGTTATTTCTTTAGTTCTTAACAACTGCCCATTTCATGCCTTTCTATCAAATTTACGTGTTGTGTCCTATTTTCATTCTGCTTTCCTGTTTATCTTTCTTACTTGGTTTATAAATGAGTAAATATTTTCCTGTGCCTACATGCGCTAAATATTCTTCTACGTGGGCGGAGACATAAGAGCTAATTGCAGTTTTGTACAATCTGTGTTTTCGCCTGTATGGTCCATTCTTTGATCCACAGTACGTGTTCCCAGGTGGGTGTGACTCACAGCATGGGAGATGAACTGGAGCAAGCAAGATGAAAGGGCTTTCGGAGGCCACACCTGGAAGGAATTTGCATGTAGCTGAGGAATTTGAACTGTCCCTTTGAAAGTAAGGAGAAATTTATGCAATAGCTTTAGGAGGGATCAAGATACATGCAGATTTGTGTTTCTAAAAGATCTGTTAACAGCTCTGCAGATAACAGATTATAAAATACTGAAGCTTTACACAGGGAGATAATTTTAATACTATTATCAGTAATTTAGGAGAACAGTAATTTTTTATTTATTATTTTTATATAGCTCTACATTTTTCTCTGCTCCCCTTCCTATCTCTCCCCTCCCCTTCATCCCTCTCCCAAGGTCCCCACACTCCCAATTTACTCAGGAGATCTTGTCTTTTTCTACTTCCCGTGTAGATTAGATCCAGAAAACATCATTTTGAGTGAGAGAACAATCTTTTTTTAAAGCTGAAGGAGGCAGTGGGGTATGAACAGAGCTGTCACAGTGGACTGTGTCTTGGAGCCTGTGCCGCGAACAGGTGTTAACCGTGTGAATAAAGGGAGCAGGCAGAGCATAGCAATGCTAAGTACTTTTTACTGCGCATGCTCTATGCCAAGGAGCCGCTAAACTTTAACATGACTCATGTACTGTTGTGTCCGGTTGATACTGTAAAGTACATATTGCGTCATCGACTTTAGAAGGGACAAAACTGGGGTTTGAAAAGCTAGCTTGTGAAACATTACACAGTGGAAAAGTGCAAGAGCAGAATTTTAGCAGATGCCAACCAGACACGGAACCTTAATTATCAATGAGTATATACTGATGTTAACTGGTCCAGAGGCTACCGGAAGAAGGGTCATAAAAACACTTGTCAAATATGTGTACTTGTGTCCCTCTCAGTTCTGAAAGGTAAGGACTGAACTCATCAAGTGTTTATTTCTTACACATTTTTAAACATATACTTCTGGTTTGTGGAAAAAATCTTTTTAATAAATATCAACATATTTATATTTTAAATTACAAATTTACTTCCCTTACTTGATACATAATAACTGTCATTGTATTTGTTTTAGTCTCAAACTTACAAAAATTGTACACATGAAATAAACAACTGGATTTTTAACTCCTTTTTTTATTGATTCTTTCCACTCATCTCCCCATTCCCTAACTTCTGCCCTCTGTCCTCGCAGTCCCCCACAAAACAAAACAAAATTTCAAAGTAAAACCAAAAAGCAAACAAGCAAAACCAAATTTATAAAAGGAGAAATAATCTTGGCGTGGAAGCTATAGTGTGGTCCAGTGAGTCACACCGTATATTCTATAGTCCATACATTTTTCTTGTGAGTGTTCCTCTCAATAAGTCATTGGTTTGGTTTGAGGACTTCTGCTATACTGTCAATACTGGCCCTCACTGGAACTCATTTTGCATATCCTATTGTGTCATGGGGGTCCTGTAGCTTTGGATCTGTAGGTCTGACCCCCTTACAGGCTCCGGCAGTTCATAGATGAGTTGAATGTTGGGATAGGCTAACTCATAGCCCTGCTTCTGGGCCTGCATGGTGCATGGTAGCTGGGTTGGTCAGCCTGTCAGCTTTCTCTCATCACCACACAGACTCGCTCTCCAGCACTGGCCTGGCTAGGTCACTTTATGTAGCAGGCAGCACAGAGTGGAGCCTGTTCTTCAGCTCTCATGCCCTTGGTCCTTTTGACCTGAACTTATCCTACCTCGGACAGCTCTACTGTTGCCCAGATGAGGTACAGTGTCTGCTCTCCCAATTGCTGTACTTGGTGAGACACAGCTCTTCTCTTCTCGTGGCCCAAGGCCAGCTCTCCCACCTGCTGCAGATGGCACAGGATAGGGAGTGAGAAGATATTTCCCTCATCCTTGTCACCACATGGCATATGAGGGAGGGGAGGGGCAGCTCTCCTGCTCTCCCAGCCACAGGACAGCCTCAACTGCACCCCTGCCAACAGGGTCAGATCTACTGTGCTGGCAGGGAGAATAAACAGCTATTTTTAACAGAATCATTTGACTACAAGTTGTCAATGTAATGCCTTATAACCTCACACAAATGGAGATACTCTCCTACATAATTACAATTAAACCATCAAAATTGAGAAATTAATATGGATCCTCTGCTCCCGTATAATGTTCAACCTCTATTCTGGCTTTATCAGTTGTCTCAATAGTGGTTTTGCGAGCAGAACACTTTGCTTCGTGTGGCATTAACTGTGAGACCTATTTAGTCTCTGTAAATCTGGCAACAATTCTCTATTTTTCATGAGAAAAATTAGCACAGAATACCGCCTCAGATTAACTGAGTCTGATAATTGCTCCCGTTGGATTCAGATTGCATATCTCTAATGGGATGCTATAGAAGTCAAGCCATCCTTGCTTTGAACAGCCGTGTGAGTCACCTCGAGCACTGCTGTGATCAAACACCTGAGCAGAAGCAGCTTAATGAAGAAAAGTTCATTTATAAATGAAGGGAAGGAGTTCATCACGGTAAGGTGAGGTGCCTGGTCATACTATTTGTGCAGTCAGGAATCTAAGGGTGTGCAAAAAGAAGGGCCAGATTGTAAGAGAGCAGTGCCTACACCCAATGCTTCCAGCTAATTGTTCCACAGCCTCCCAAAGCAGCATCAAGTTCAAACGCAGGAGCCTTTGGTGAATATTCTACATGTGAATAGTCACATCTACCTAATAAATTTAGGAGTAAGTTTTCTAGGAAAGAGAAGAAAAGGAAATAGGAAAGTTAGCTGTTCAATGTGTCATGTTAGTAATTCCTATGAGTCATCATTTAAATGATATTCAAATAGGTAGTTGAATAGATGAGTCTGATCTCCATCTGGGGGACCAAGAACTAGAGACAGAATCTCTGGCTCATCGAAGTATAAGTGATAGTTGAAGCCGCTGCGGCATGAATTATCTGAGAAACTTCATGACACGGAAGTGAAAGCACCGAAAGATAAGGCCGTGCGTAAATCTTAATTGAAGGGCTCGAAGAAGGAGGAACATGTGAAAGGCAGCAAAGGAGAAAAGATGCAGGGAGATGACATGCAGCAAGAGGAGATTTGGGAAACAAACCAGGAGGAAAGTTTCACTCCCCACAGGATTCTTGTCGGCATTTCTCAGAACCACCCTTCCGCTTTAAACCTTAAATGATCATGCAGATGCTTTGGGAATTTTTTAAAGAGAAGTTTGCTTCTTTTCTCATTGCTTTAAATAACTTAATAAAAAACAATACATTTGCAGACAGTTTAGTCTTGGAAGGTTTTGTTTTTCTCCCACAGCAGGCCCTGTACTATCATTTCTTTTTTCCAATATAATATTTTTATTGAATATTTGGGAGTTTCACCATTGTCTTCCCAGTCTTCTCAGGTCCACCTCCCACCCTTGTGCCCACTCCTAAAAAGGAGAATAAAAAGAAGACAATACATCAAGTCCAATTTGTATTGCCCATACACTCATTTTTCATTTTTTTTTCCCAATATACTCATTGGAGTGCAGTTAAACTCCCAGTCAGCAGCCCTTTAAAGAAAACCGAGTCCTTCTCTACCCTCCATCCCCACCAGAAGCCATCAACTGTGAAGAGCTATACTTCAGCATCCCTATCAAAAATTTTAAGGGCTCTCTTCGATGGCTTCCCATCTGGACTCTTTATTTGAGGAGGGGTGGGGAGAAGCCTTCAATGTCTCTCATTCTCAACTGGGAATCTGCAGTCACCAATACCACTGAAAAAGTAGCTTTCTTGCCCATCACAGCCAGTGGCAGCCTGTATCATTAATGATCCGATAGAGAGTTTATCTTCTCCCAGAATCAAAGGAAAACCAATTGTTTTAAAATTAAAATTTGTCTTTTTTCGTTTTTTGACATCTGATACAATCTGGGATCATTCCCCTCAAATCAGCGCCATATGCACTTGTTTCAGAGATGATTTTCCAGGAAGAGGTAAATCATATCTTTAGACTTAGCAAACAAGCATTGGCTTGTTGCTAGCTGAGACACAGCCATCATTCCAAACCTTGCCCTTCCAGTGTTCTTATCCATCCTCAGTTTTAAATATCTTCACAAGCTAATGTCTCAGGCATTGACTCTGCCATCTCTGCCCTGAGGATCCAGACTCGTATTGACACAAGATCATGAAGACAGAGAGAAAGAGAGAGGAGAGACAGAGAGAGACAGAGAGCACACACCGCAGCAACAGAACTTGTTGGACACTATTGACTGTGATATAAAATGATTTTGAGACGTAGCAGTTACGTGATTCTGAACAAGCTGTTTACATGTTTTGTGCTTTAGTTTTGGTATCTACAAAATAAGGAAAACAAAGTATGTACCTCAAATTGTTGTTCGGAGGATCCTAGTGTGTTGATGTAAGCGTTTAGTACAGTGTAGGACACACTGTAAGCACAGTGTTAGCTTTACTCTATCATTTGTCCCACGACAATATCAAATTCAGCCTTTCTGAATTTAGACCTCCTGATCACCTTACAACTTCACAGATCAGTAAAAATTACCACCAAATATCTAGTTACAACAGTCATTTCAGGTTGGATGCTACAGATCCCCATGTCTCACCCATGCTCAAGCTATCTCTGGCACTTGCTATCTCTTGGCTACAAAGTTCTCTCTCTCAAGTTTGTTCTGGATTAAGTGTGATCCTCTAAAGGAGTTATTCTCAACCCGTGGGTCACGACCTTCACAGTAGTTGCCCATTGGATATCCTGTATATCATATATACATTACAATCCATAACAGTAGTAAAATTATAGTTATGACCTAGCAATGAAAATAATCTTATGGCTGGGTGTCAGCACAACCTGAGGAACTTATTAATGGCTTGCAGCAATAGGAAGATTGAGAACCCCTGGTCTACAAGCACTCTGCCCATGTCACCTTGTTCAGTGACCTTCTGCCAATTTTCTCCCGAAGAACTCTGTTCTCCCCCTTTGAATGATTGGTTTCATTTATAATGGTATAGATTTTTGTTTTGTTTTTGTTTTTTATTTTTTATTTTGAGTCTGCCATTCCAACTGAACTGGAAGTGTTCTTGAAATAGAGAATGTGTTTCTTTATCAGTACACAGCACGGTGTTCGACACAAACATACATATTTCCAAATGAATATGTGCATGGGTAAAAGACGTATAGATGAGCAACTGTTTTGGGAACCTTTAAAGTTTTGCTGAAGGCTGAAGATAAAGAAGAAATAGTCTCTTTTTAAGAAGGTCATTGTAATAAAGACGTTTTTTAATAATCAGGTTTCTCTAATATCTGCCTGAAAAAATGCCAATGCCTATCTTCAGAAATAAAAAACAGTCAGAGGTCCTGGAGCTAGAGTGTAAAAATTCATATTATTATGACATATATTATTATGACATCCATTGCCATGTGACTGAACACCAGAGAGAGAAAGGGGAGTCAAGTGGAAGTCCAGACTTGGCTGGGCTCCAGGTCCATTTCCAGCCATGGCTGGGCTCCAGGTCCTCTTCCAGCCATGGCATAACTCGGGGTCCATTTCTAGCCATGCCTGGGCTCCGGGTCTATGCCTTCTTCTGTGAAGAACTGCCAGGACTGTCAAAGGGTGAAGTGCAGCACTTTTTTGGTGAGTACATACAATCACAAGGCTAATTGAATAAAGGTAACGGGATGAAGTATCAGGAGCATGATGGAAGGGAGATGTTGCTATGGAGCCACAGAGCCCTCCTCCATATTCTTGTCACATTTGCTTTAACACAAACCTCGAAATTTTATGCCCCAAGCATAAAATACCTCTGTGTTATTTTTTCTGAGAGTGCTTAAAATTATTTTTTGTATGTTACAGATAAAATGTCCTTTGTTATATGAAACTATACTTAATTGTCTGCTGGAAGGTGAAGCAGATAGTCCTGGGAGCTGGACTGTGGTGCCCATACCTTTGCCTGCAGGTTCATCAGTATCGTTTCTGAAAATATAAATCGTGCTTGCTGCTTATGAAATCTATTTTCCTCACCCTCTTGCCGTGTTATGCCCTCTTGCTCCCATGTTCTTCCTGATCCCCCTTTAAAGGAAGTTGTCCTTGTTTTATTAGTAGTCAGTAAGCAGGGATTGGGTTTAGGAGAGATGGAAATAAAAAAGTAGTGCGATGATTTCAGGCTCTAGAAGGCAACCCTTTTGGAAGTCCATAAACCAGGAATTTTTTCCCTCTTCTTATGATCCAGTGAAACCTTAAGCGAGGGTAGTACTGGTCCTCCAACATTCTTTCATACCCGGTGGCCTCCAGAAAACTGGCTTCATCTGGGCTCGGACCTTTACCGTCCTGTGAGAAGAGAAGGAACATGGCTTTGGACATCATCTCAGAAATGTCAGCTCAAGCTGCCCATCCCAATGCCTTCAGCTTGTCAGTTCCTGCTTTGTAACAGCTCACTGTCCCTGTTTCCCTCGTGCTGCTTCAACTTAAATGTTTACCGCCCTCTTCAGTTTTTGAGTTATTACTATTTCGCATCTGTGTTCGGGTTATATATAAAGGAAAATATTTCATTTAATATTTGTGCATTTTTAAGACATTTTTAAAAGGCCATTTCCCAACCCCATGCATCATGTTGCCTCAGTTCAATGTTTATCTATAGCCCTTCCTGTTCCATTTGGCTTGGTTCTGTTAATATTTATCTCCTCCCCAGAACATGAGAAGCATTGGTGTAGATTGCCTGCAGGAATCCGTTTACGGGACAAGAGCGCACATTTGACTCCATTTTAGAAATGTGTCTTCTTGACCTCTGGGGTCCTCACCAGCTTGGACGTCCTGAGCATAATCTTCTGTGGGGATTTGTTCAGTTGTCTATTATGGTCCACACTCTGTGATATGGCTTCCAGTATCCTCACTGTGGAAAGGTTAAGCTATCCCGACTTTATTTTTTGAGTGAAAATGTCCACAAGGTGTTAGTTCTGTCAGAGAACAGATTGAAACAAACTGTAACTTCAATCAGATGTTAAGCCTGTACCAGCCCTGGAGGGAAAACTCCACGGTGAACAGAGGGTTTCCTTATGAAATGGAACAATCACTTTTTAACTCCAAAGTTACAGAACCAAGAATTTGGGAGACTGAGGCAGATGGATCACAAGTTTGAGGCCAGCCTAAGCTACATAGAGATTTCTAGGATAGCCTGTGCTACATAGTAAGACCCTTTCTCAACAAATAAAGTTACTAAACAACCCCATTTGTCATCTACTATTCTTGAAGTGCTATATTTTCCAAACTCAGGTTTGGGATTCATGCACTTACAAATGCATACTTTTGTTCCAAGGGTTTTGCACATCCTCTGTTGGGAAATCTCATCATATAACAGACTGTACTATCACCATAGAAATACCTTGTGTTAACACCCAGTGTACTAACTCCATGGTTTACTAGTTGAGATTGTACTGCTGTTTGCAGTGATCATAGCACTTTATTTCCTAAAGACCTCGGAGCAAAGGGAAGATGCTGCCTTGTGGGTCTTTCCTCTCTGAGGACAGAGTCCTTTATTTATATCTGGATTCACCAGGGCTTGCAAGTGTGTCCTTGCTGATGGTACTGCTAGGTGTCCTTCAGACTTCTGGGAAAGATGCTCTCTCTCTTGGAACCTACTACTTTGGTTCCAACTTCCTGCTGCTTCTTTCCAGTGACCATAGCAGCGCTTCGGGACCTAAAATGAAAACTCAGAGCAGCGTCTGAGTCACATCCCCCATTTCAGGGACATCTTAGTATCTTCAGAAAAGTCATAAGGCTGGGTCCTCCATGTATGAGTCATTAAAGAATCCGAGGCAGAAGAATGTTGAAACAGAGAAGTTCTAAGAAAGGTATTGGAAAGATTGCAATTACAACTCTCGGACAAAACTGTCAATCACCAGCCTCTGTGAAACTGGGAGTTTAGCGAGCTCCCAGTGAGATGAGTGAATGTTGAAAAGAGTCATCCCCCAGGATGGTGCCACAGCCTAGCAGTTAGAGCACACTCTACAACTGTGGCTCCTCCCTGGATCTCCAGTTCTGGAATCCTTGTAAAGGCCTTGTATTGACAAATCTCTAGTGATGTCTATATCTGAAACATGGCAGCAACAGGCTGGGAGGTCCATGCTACAATGCAGCTTCTTGTCTGTGTGTGGTCGACCTCCACTGATCAATACGTGAAAAGATTAGACAGACACAAATGTCAGTAGCTTTCTCTGTTTCCCAGGATGGGTAGGAGTGTGATCCCAGATGTTTCTCATAGCCCGCTAACGTACTGTGTAACTTATGGTAACGAACCAACAAATATGCTGTGGGTACTCTGTCCGTTTCCCACTGTAAATCCCAATCGTTTGATAATAGGCAAATCTTTGAATTTTTTTGTTTGTTTGATAATAGGTAAATCAGGTCACACTGATAGGAGTTCAAGTTGTACAGCAATACTGGGCACATAGAATTTCCCTTTCTCTCTGAAAGTCATGTCAGAGCTTAGGTGAAAGGATGATCTGTCAAAGTATCAATCGGCAGAAGGAAAGGCCTTCATCCACTGAAATAGGGAACGCGTGGCGCCAGATGTACTTATCTTTTGAATCCTGAAAGCACATTAAGAAAGAATAACATCTGTGCACTGTGCCAACACATTGCTAATTAATAAGTAAGTTTAATTCTCCCAGAGGTAAAACAGTAATATTTTTAAATGAAAGTAAGCATCGCATGTGACGTTCTAACTTTTATAAAAATATTTAATTGTGATATTGGTTTAATTATGTAAGCATCTCATAGTGATATAAATAATACTATCTAATAGCCATACGTAGTTTGTGCTTTCCCAGAGACAAAGGATCTTAAATTGATAACTCTTTAAGGCTGCCTGCCGGGCCATGGAAGTCCTACTTACAGTGCTGATGCCTGCATCTGTGAGTTTTAACAGCAAGAAAACGTTCTTTGTTTTCATAAAGAGGGAAAAGTTGCATTTTCTTTTATAAATTTCATTCTTGATGTTATTAGGAGGGATTAGGGTGGAGTTGAAGTAGTCTAAAATTTAATTAACCTAATCCCTTTAACAAGAATTGTTTTCATACTGATAATTCTCTGTAACAACAGTATTACAGATCATACCTACGTGAAATATTTACATGAAATATTTTAGCATATAATCTCTCCTTCAGCTCCATTGGGAATGGTAAGATCTTTGATTCCTTGGCTTCCTTTGTTTTCTTTCTCTCCCACATATATAGGGAGGATAGGAATGAAGCTTTCTCCCTCTTATTTCATCCTTTCTAGTTTTCTCCCAGTGTCACTGTCTCTTGGTAAATTATGCTAATGGCTATCAAATCATCAATCTCCTAAAAGACTATGACTGCCATGAAATAAGGGAAACAGTGGATTGATTTTTTTTTTTGGTATCAGCAGTCATTCGGTGTAGATTCTCATTTCAAATGATTTGTTTACCCATCGATTGCAATAAATTGCTGTGCTGCTGAGAATACCCCTAAGAGTAGAGTCAGATGAAGGACAAACCTGTCATTCTGGTCACCTCCTCTGATGATCCCCTGTGTAAATTACAAATTGTTCTTAATCTGCTCAGATGTCACGTTATCATAGCGAGACCTTCTCCGACCTCTCGGTATAAAGTTACAGTCGGCATCTCTCTCTCAATGCTGTGCTCCTTCTGTTGGCGTGACTTTTCCCTTAGCACCTACCACCACACTGCATTATACAGGAGTGTGTATTTATTTGCTTAGTGCATCTGCTCTGCCTGACATGGAAGCCCCACAGAAGGCAAGGGCCAGAGTTTGTTCACTGGTGTGTCTAGGAGCCCAGACAAGCCCCTTTCACACAGTCCTATAGTAAGTGATGAATAGGGACTGTTGAATGCAGGAAACTTTTGTCTTCCAGGTCATGTTTTGTCAGCCTCCACACAGAGCTGCCTGTCCTGCTGAGGACAAGGGAAAGGGTGCCTCTTCCCAAAGGACAACAGAGACCCAGGTTTCCTGTAGTCCTTTAAGAAAGGAGTAATATAGAGACTTGGGGTGTCCTCCAAAGCTCACATGCTTACAAGCCTAAGAATAATATAAAGTAGAGGATCTCCAAAAATGTCCATGGCTCTAGTTCTGTAGGATATAAACAGGGGTTACAAACTTTAAGAGGGGCTTGAATGAGTGAGAGAGTAGGTTTATCTTGTGAAGCTAAGCGAGGTTTCCCATTTCAAGATTTCTCAGATGCTCATGAGGCTTTAAACAAAATTTTAAACTGTTTTTCAAAATTAAAAATCGAAAACAACTCCTTGTATATTAGGCATTTTCTCTTGAGCACCCAGTACTGTTTCTAAGACTCAGATACAGGCACCCGTGCTAGCTTGGGTGGAGAACATATAGCAGGGCATCTTTCTGGCTCCACTTCTTACACACTTTAAGTGACCTGGGCAGGTTTTTAACACTTCCCTATGCTTGATTCCCTCTTCTCTGAAGGAGTGACGGATTTCCCTGGGATACGTAAAATGCCTGTCGGGGGTATTGACATCACCTTTTTTTTTTTTTTTTTTTATGAAGGGGTGAACACTTTTTAGACGGATTTCTTCAGTAATAGTTTTGGGAAGGGTTTGTTATTATTGACACATCTGTGGAATCAGCCCGAAGAGCCTCCTCTTCACTTGGCCCCAGTACCTATTCCCCATCTGAGAATCTTTGCACACCTAGGCTGAGCGTGAACAATTATGGTCTCCCACCAAGAGTTAGCGCGGACATAACTCCCTTTGCTGTGTACAGCGAGACCTGCTTCCTTTGTCCCCACACTCCTGACCACAGATGAAGACAATTCTGTCAGGACAAAGATGATAACATCCAAGTTCATGGTTATGCAGATGGCTGCTTGCTGACAGCTTTCAGAATGACCATGTTTTAAAAGTAAATTTCAAATGAAGGTATGATCTGTGTAAATCTGACCCCTTCCGGTAAAATGTGCATTTACATATATTTGGAATTTATAAATCCTGACAGATTCCACAATATTTATAGCCCTCCATAAAAAGCCTTTGCCAGTTTGCAGAGCTTTGCTTTTGGCGCTCTGGTATGCTTAAGGGAGTTTAAATAATAATAAATTTGGTGATTTATTCCACCTGGAACAGAAAGTTATCCGCCCCCACCCCACCCCACCCCCGCCCCAGCTCATTTGGAAGGGGATGCCTATAAATAGTGCTGCAGACGCTGGGATCAGGAATAGGGAATTGAAATTTGAGAGAGAAGTACAGCAACATTTCCATTATAACTGGTTTTTTTAGTTTATTTTTAAAACATTTCTGTTCCTCACATAATATCCCTTCTCTCCTTTCTCCTGCCTCATCTCAATTATACCTGACTCTTTCAAGCCTGTTGCCAATGTTCGGATTCAATTGCTTTAATGGGAAAGGGGGAAGAGTATTAGCTGACGATGTAGGAGCAAGCTGCCTCTAGGGAGGATGGGACAATTCTTCAGTGCCCATCTTGTATTTCATAGGAGTCAGCAGGTAACTGAGTGTCTATATCTACAGTGTAAATTAATTACAAGAGCTCCAGCTCACACATCCAACAGATGATATGATCAAAGGCTCACACTTTATGAAAAGAATAAGAAAGGAATTCTAAGTGTAATTCCAAGAGAAAGCCTGAGGACAGTATGAGAAGGTAGAGTCTTCCAGTCATGTTCGAAAATGCCAAGAACAGGGTGAGAGAATGTAGCAATCCCTCCTGTTCATACTTTCATTGTGCATAGTGCCAGCTACTGGTGGTCAACCAGGGTCCAAAATATTAGATGGGGAAACCTAGAAATAAACAATTTGTTTAAGTTTTACATTGTGCTCTGTTGTAAGCAACGTGGTAAGATCGCTTACGCCTTGACTCCATCCCGCCATTTGTGAGTATTAACAGTCCTTTAACTTTGTATTCACACTGTAGATACTCCCCACCCATTAGTCACTGATAGCATCTCAGCTCTCAGAGCAGCAATCCCCAGCATCACAGTATTCATCCACTAGCACTATATCAAGAGCATCCGTCCGTATCACCCATTCACATCTCATCACATCGACATAGTAGTCTATAGTAGTCGCAGAAGGAGTATACAAAGATATTACACAAGTGACCTCATTTCCATAGTTTTTACTATAAGACATTATTCTTTTAGGAGTCATTAAGTCCTTATTGTACAAAATTATAAATACTATTTCTATAGGTTAAGTAGGTATAGAAAAAAAAAACATTTATACTAGGCTTAGTGTGACCTGAGGTTTAAGTGTTCCGTGAGGGTCTTATGAGATATCCCCTGAAAATAAGGAGAAACTATACCTGAAGAGTGACTTTGGATGTTACTATCTGCTTTTCTTTCTAAAGAAAAAAATTAAGAAATACCAAGTCATTCTCTCCGGATTCTCCCAGGGAAAGCTGAGAGGAGGCATTTAGTGCCGCAGAAGCAGCATTACAACTTCTGACATCACGGGCGGTTTATTTCCAGCTTCTAGTTTGAGTGGGTTGTAAAGGAAGCGGCATTTGTAAGAAGAATACTAATTAACATCCACTGAGAGCTGCCCATGGGCAGCTGCAAAGTCACAAATACACAAGTGTCTGGTTGGGTGCACAGTGCCTTCTTCATTGCCTGGGGCTGGTCCTCCTCGATCAGGAGATGCCATGTCTGCAGTCAACTCTCCATGGGGTGAGGATACTGGGGAGGAAGTGCAGAAAGCTGCCAGTGGCAAAACAGACTCTTCTCCACACATTCAATTCATTAGAATAAGTGACATTCGGGCACACTGTTGCAGCCTCCCGCCATCCGCAGGTTCTCATTCTGCTTTCAGTGGCATTCCAGTGCTGTGCAGCCAAGCCCAGGATGGTTGCCTGTGCACTGCAACCATACAGATCATTCCTTGTCAATGTTTCCAAAAGAATGCGGTGTAGTAACTATTTACATACCATTTACATTTAAATCATCTTCAGCTGATTTGAAGTGTGTGGAGGGTATATGCAAATGTTATGCCATTTAAAATTAGGCAGATTTGGGTGTCCATGGAGGACCTGGAACCAATACCTCAAGGATACCAAGGCTTAACTATAATGGGCTTCTGTGTTCCATTGCTTGGAACACATCCTCAGCCCCAGACATTCCTGAGCGCTATCTCGTATCTACCTATTAGGATGCCAGATGTTTGGATCCAGCCCCAGAGCCTGCAGTGGACCACATTTTAATGATTTGAGGTGAATAAAGTAAACGTTTTAAAACCAGATTTTATAAAGCAGGGACCCAGTTAAGTATGATGGATTTGAGGCAAAGCCAAGAGAGAGCTGAATGTTAATGTGGATATCCTTGGCTATATAGTAGAACAAGAGTTAGCATCTATCATTCATGGTTAAATCCAAAGCCCTGCTGTAGAATTGAACTGTTGAAGAACCATCCTTAACTAAGACCTGAATAAGGATGGCATCAGTAGACAAGGTAAGTGGAAGGGGAAATCTCTGGAAGCCTCAACCTTAGACAAACAGCTATAGGCAACTACGGAATCCTGATAATGGGTGATAGGGTCTTTCCAGGGAAGAGCAAATCAACTGATCATCCATTACAAAATGGATGCATATAAGTAACATTATATGTACTGAGCATCTTGTATTCATAGGTTTAGAAATAAACACACACACATAACATACATACATAGTTGACTTTTTAAGCTATAAATTTGGAAGAGCAAGGGAGGATACATGGAAAGAATTGGAGGAAGCAAAGAGAAAGAGAAAAATGATGTAATCATATTTTAATTTTAAAAAATAAACATGTTCTAAGGAATATCAAGTCCCCCTGCCTTCGTTGCAGGACCCTTCTAAGCGGAAGTAGAAGGATTGAGCTATTAGGCAGTTCTGAATCTTTGGGCCTCTGAGATCACATTATGGGTCTAACACATGGGAGTAAATGAACTTTTCTTACATTTGAAGCCCATAAAATGACAAGAAAACTACCATATTAATTTTACGTGGTTTATTTTTTATACATGTGTTTAAGTGTTTCTTTTTTTTTTTTATCTCTGTGCACTGCTTGCATGCCTGGTGCTTGTGGAGGTCAAAAGAGGGCACCTAATGCCTTAGAACTAGAGGTCCAAAGAGTTGTGAGCTGCCATGTAGGTGGTGCAAGGAATTGAGCCTAGGTCTTCTGGAAGAGCAGCCCATGTTCAGAATTGCTGAGCCATCTTTCCAGCTGCCCATAGTACTTTTCTAAAAAGGCTATTATGGAGGAGAATCCATTTGGGGAAAGAGAACTGTTTAGTGATTTTGTTATTGTTTTCTGTCTTAGCTTGTTAGCAATCAGCAATAAGACAAGACGTGTTAAGGCAATATTTTAATGAACCTCCCTTTATTTTTCTTCCGTAGGGCAACCCTTACATGTGCAATAATGAGTGTGACGCAAGTACCCCTGAACTGGCGCACCCTCCTGAGCTCATGTTTGATTTTGAAGGAAGACATCCCTCTACCTTTTGGCAGTCTGCTACTTGGAAGGAGTACCCCAAACCTCTCCAGGTTAACATCACTCTGTCTTGGAGCAAAACTATTGAGCTCACAGACAACATAGTTATTACCTTCGAATCAGGGCGTCCAGACCAAATGATCCTGGAGAAATCTCTCGATTATGGACGAACATGGCAGCCCTATCAGTATTATGCCACAGACTGCCTAGATGCTTTTCATATGGACCCGAAATCCGTGAAGGATTTGTCCCAGCAGTCCGTCTTAGAGATCATTTGCACAGAGGAGTACTCCACAGGGTACTCCACAAACAGCAAAATAATCCACTTCGAGATCAAAGACAGGTTTGCGTTTTTTGCTGGACCTCGGCTGCGAAATATGGCCTCCCTCTATGGACAGCTGGATACAACCAAGAAACTCAGAGATTTCTTCACAGTCACGGACCTGAGGATCAGGCTATTGAGACCCGCCGTTGGGGAAATATTTGTAGATGAGCTACATTTGGCACGTTACTTTTATGCGATCTCAGACATAAAGGTGCGAGGAAGGTAAGAGAACCCCTGCCCATCTTGAATGAAAATAACTGTGTCCAAAAAAATATGTCCAGAGTTGGTGATGTTAGTCAATTTTTATTTATTTTCTGAGGGCCACCAATATGCAAGGAGGTTCTAAAGCCATCTGAGACCTTTTGGCTCAGCAATGACTTACAAACCCACACTGGCTATCAGTCTTCAGAAATCTTTAGAATTCAAACAAAAGAAAACATAAGTATCTTACCTGAAGATCTGGAATTCCCTGGTAAGGTGAACCTAAAGCCAACATAGTGAGGCTGCTTGCTCTGTTAGAGGAGAAGGGGGAAATAAGTTTGTTTGTTTTTTTTATGTCTTGCATTTCCCAATGCAAGCAAGAATCACCCTGCAATGATCCCTTACACTGTTAGAACAAAAAGCACCTGAGAAATAAAATGCATTTCTTCAAGAGTGGGTAAGCTTCCTTTTTTAAAAGGCATTGACCCCTTTGTAATAAACAATATTCTACATGTAAAATATGGGTTGGGGACCCTTCACTTGGGAGGCCAAGTACAGATGGACAAGAGTTGTAACATCGGTGGTGATGATCAGAGATACTTTGTTTTAATAGTATACCAAACTACAATTGATTATAAAGAATTTTGAAGATGTATAAATGAAAACTCCGATAATGAGAATGAAAACTACCAACACAAGAGACTTTTATTCAGAAGGCATGGTGAGAATAGAAGCATGAGATTGTGGGCAGAAAAAAAGAAAATATAAGGAAAGAGATAATCATTTTTAAATCTGAGAATATATGAGAAAAAGTGTATAAAGTGTATAATGGTAAATTTGGCATATATTAAATATTGAATATTGATCTTGATAAGCATAAATTTAGACAGATAAATCAGGATTCAGTCAATAGGCTGGCTTTCAGAGTCCTTTGGGTCTGCC
Organism: Dicrostonyx torquatus; assembly: GCA_028555095.1. Classification (NCBI taxonomy): domain Eukaryota; kingdom Metazoa; phylum Chordata; class Mammalia; order Rodentia; family Cricetidae; genus Dicrostonyx; species Dicrostonyx torquatus. The sequence goes on along the minus strand of JAQHUG010000145.1, from coordinate 3,566,324 downwards.
CAGTCCTCAGAAAATGGAGGCGCTAGAACTCTGGCCCTTCAGAGAGTTGCCTGCCACATGTGAGTAAAAAGGTGTTTGCAGCTATGAAGATGGGGGTCATAGTGAGAGTAAGAAAGGCGGTAAAGCTTTCCAGCTTACGGTGGCATCTAAGGTTTCAGGATGTTCACAATGGAAAGACAGCATGAAATTGTGGCTACATTCTTTGCTTACTCTTGTGTTCCTCATGACCAGTGAAGAGTCTTTAGCTACAGACCTTATTATCAACTTCTAACCAAGGTCTTAGTGACAGATGCTGACAACATCTTCACAGCAAATTAGTACTTTTGAGGGATTTGTGCCCTAGTATATGGATCTCCATACTGATCTTGGGAGCCCTAGTGTTTTAAGAAGTGTTTACAGATTAGCAGGAGTCTATCAATGGGCAATGGGAAGTTGTCTTGTAAGACTTGAGTATGTGTTGTACCAAAATGTCCCATTATGTTCAAGACTGGAAGTTTAAAATGCCATCTTAGTCAATTTCAAGTGCATATACTACATGAAAATATTTGATACTTTTAACAACAGCATACCAACATCAAATGACAAATATTCAATATGGCTGAAAGAATAAAAGTCTAAATGAATAGCCTGGGATTTGTGTGGTGTGATATCACTGAATTCAGGTAGGTCAATTTCTGGTAGTTTCAGTACTCCTTAACCTGAACTTGAGTTTCGGTAGACCACTGCACTCCAAACACTATGATCTGGCTCTGTCAGAAAGGCAACCTTTTGGAGGGTTTCAGTTATGAAATATCTGCTGCTGGAGATTATTTTTTGCTATGAGAAATTCTTTCCTCTTTTCTCTGATTCTTGGAAAGAAAGTATAAAGCATATTTTGGAGCTAAGGAGAGCTTTATGCATGCTCCACTGGAGTTAGACAGGCCCTCTCCTAAAGACGGCCTGCCAAGAACATCTAATCCCTCCAGACCTCTCACCTTTCTCTTAAGCCTCACTTTGGCAATGACCTCCAGCTGCTTGTCACTGGCTCTGAGGAGTTAGCAGGACCCAGATTCCATCAAAGCTCTGAGTCTCACCTCCACTGTCATTCCTGTTCACCAGTTACTGCAAGCTAGCGAGAAGCAGCTGGGCAAAAGCAAAAGGGCCAGTGGAAGTGAGGTAAGCCCATACGGTGCTGCTCCGTCACCTCCACTCTGTCCAAACTCTTCGGGGCAAACTGATGCTGGCGTGTACTGCACTAGGCACCAGATGGCCAGAGTATTTTTAGTCCTGGGGGAGGGACTAAAGAAGCAGGGCCTGATGGCTCCAGCATGTCTCTGCCTTTCAAGTTATGTAAGGAATATTTGTTCACGATGGAGCCACTGAACGGAAAGCTGAGCAACGTGGAGCATGAGGCCTTTCAGCCTAGAAACTGATGATTCTATTGTTGAAAATTTCAGGATTCATGTCCTTGGCTGTCTTTCCTTTAAACAAAAGGTCATCTATAGAAAGATTGCCTATTAGTTGATGATTTTTATTGGGAAGTTCTAAATTTTCCAAGCTATAAGAAAGGGCATAGTTTCCTATAGCTTGTCTTTCCATCCCCTGGTAACACAATCCAGAATCTTATATATGTGTCTTTTTCCAGGAATAATAATGACATTTTTCTATTGTCAGTTCCAATATCATCCAAGCAAAATGTGGGAATTTATATAAATATTGTATAAATTTTGTATGGAGACCAGATATAAATATTTGCAATATAGTCAACAGAAAATATATTTTTCTATCTTGAACTATTAAACTATGAAATGGAAATAGTTCAAGATATAATATAAATATACATATGTAGATTTTATAATGACTATTTTATTTAACCTAAAAGCAATGTTTTAACTGTGATTAGATTAATGAATCATTTAGGCCTTTAGTTCTCAATCTGTGGATTGCAATCCCCACAGGGTTTCACGTATCAGACATCCTGGATACCAGATATTTACATTATGATTCATAACACCAGCAAAATTACAGTTATGAAGTAGCAGCGAAATAATTTTATGGCTGGGGGTCACCACATCATGAGGAACTATAGTAAAGGATTGCAGCACTAGGAAGGTTGAGAACCATTGGTTTAGGTTTCTTTTTAACATGGGATATATCTAGTATCTATTGAGCTGATAACAAAACTGTAATATTATCATAAAATGCATTTCTCTTTTGCTACATGTTTATTTTGCTTCCATTTACCGCTTGAGTATTTATCAAGATAATGGAGGAAAAAGAGGAAGCAATGCTATTGGCAATCTCAGTAACTCCATGGCACTTACATTGTTCAATAAACCTAATAATCTTCCTGGGCTAATTCTGAATTATGGCTGTCCTGCTTCAGTAAATCAGGGTGATTTTCTCCAGTGAATAATAGAGAAGTGCAGTGTGCCAGTACCTTAATTAAAGAGCCACTCTCTTAGTCTTGATCTCATTTTAATTTACAGGGTAATACTACAATAATATCACTAATGGAAGGTACATTAAAGGGCATCAAGTAGTATTAACTGTATTAAATTATGGTACTTGTGTTAATTAACTGCTGAAGCAAGATGGTTCTAATGGCCAAAAGTTCGTCTAGTGCATAAATAAAACGTACCCAGATGAAAGGTAAGAGGAGAAATGAAGAGTACATGTTTGTTCTGAACATTTTTTTCATACATACAGGGGGTTAAATCCAAAAGTCATTAAATATATAATGTCCAAAAGGTTTCTTAGTTACACAGTGGGAGGTTTAGATTTTCAAGTACCATGTTTCCTTCTAAGCTTTCTTTCTACAATTAAGTTAATTAAAACCTGAATACTTGTCAGATGCAGCGCTTTTATCAGAATATAAACTAAACATTCCTTTTTGTGCCTTTGAGGTAAGTAGTGTGATTTATTATAATAGGTTTTTAAGTCTGAAAGATAAATGAACATTTGGTAATAAGCCCATTTGTTGCTGAGATGCATTTTCAGCAATGTATCAAAATATGGCTTTAGACATTGGATAATAGAATTTCTCCTCTAACAACATAAGCAGAAAGGTAGAATTGAAAGAAATATTCAAATCTGATCAACATCTCAATTGCTTGTTTTTTACAATACATTCTTAAAGGTAATTCATACATTTTTTCTATGGTATTTATTCATTTCTTTTCCCACGCAGAGCCTACTCGGCTTCCTTTACGGGTTGGCTGTCAAAATAACAAATAGTCTACAGTTTAGTTTATCCATAGCTTAGCTTTCTGAAATTGTCATTGAGGCAAGTGCAAAAGATGCTAGGTAGAAAATTCTAGAAATAAGTAATTAATAATTTTTAAGTGGATTTTGTTACAGAATATGGTTATAATTATATCTGCTATGGATTATAAGTGTTAGACACTTGCTGTGACATATTTTTAATTTAAACTTTATAGCTATGTAAACATAAGACACAAACAGTTTGTATGGGGCTTAGTGCTCTCTTTCATTTTAGACACCACTTGGGAGTTTTGAACTATAACCATGCCCCAAGTACAGAAATCAACTGAAATTTGTTTGTTTATTTACTTATTTGTCTTTCCTCATTCCATTGCTTTCCCCTAGGAAAAGAGTCTGAGGACACTAGTGCAGAAGCTGTATTTCAGCAAACTTTCTTGAGCATTCCTAACTGCTCAATCCAGTCTCCTTTTACAGAACGCAAGGCTAAACAGGCCAGTGACAAAGCTACTTCCCCAGGGTGTTAGAGAGAGAGAGGCTCCCTACATTCTCTCTCTCTCAGGTGTCAAACTTAACATTCATATAACCTGACTGCTTGAATGTCACCACCTTGGGTTTCATTTTTTGTAGCTGGGACAAGGTCAAAAAGTTGGTACCAAAAAAAAGTAATCTTGAGTAAGTAAGAACATTTGCGCGTGGAGCACAGCAGTTAAGAGCACTGGTTGCTTCTCCAGAGAACCTGGGGTTTGATTCCCAGCACCTACAAGACAGGTCACAACCATCTAGAATTTTACTTCCAGGAGATCCCCGTCCTCTCTTCTGACCACTATGGGCACCAGACACACATGTGGTGCACACACATCCATGCAGCCAAACACCCATTTATGAAGAGCGCCTGTGAAACTTTTAAAGTACATAGACAACTTTGACTTTCAAAAGCATTTGGAAAACATAGTGTCATGCTAGACTGATTGGTGTCAGTCTTTGTGTGGGTTTTCTGTCATCCTTAGCCACAAGTAAAATAAATTTGCCAAAGTCTTGAGGTTTCACTTTTCATGTAGGAAGTGTGTGTGCTTTTGTCTTCTCATCCTCAGTTAGTCCTAATTATTGAAATTGGGCTTTGCGGCCATTTAGCAGATTCTGCTTTTACGGAGTCTTCCTCTTACTCTGTTATCAATTCACGTTTCTCTTTCAACATGGAGCAGATTCTGGCTTTAGCAGTGGACATTCAGCCATGGCCCAAGGCGTAGTCCCTACTTCCAAAGAGCTCATAACCTGAAAGGGCATAGACAAGGACTGAGTGCTCTGATTATTGGTCTTTTCTATGTTTTTCTTTATTACAAGAAATTTGAAATTGGTAGCTTTAAAAGAAAACAGGCTTACTTATATTTCAGTTATGGAAGTTCATGGAGCTGTGTATGGTGACCTCCTTCTTGTGGGCATGGTCCCAAGACAGCCTAGGACAATGCATGGCATGAAACATGGGGAGTGCTTCTGGTCTTGCTAGTCTATAAAGGCACCAGTATTCAATTGAGGACATTCTCTCTGATCCCCTTATCTAAATCCTAACCGCTTCCAAAGCCTCATCTCTAAAAGCCATCATTAAGTTATTTCTTTCCTCTTCATACTCCATCTTGGGATAAATTTTAGTACATGAAGTCCCAGGAGATACATTCAAGCCATACCTAATCATGCCACTGTATGAATTCTTATGTGATAAAAGAACTACTAACTGAATGAGATAAGACTAGTAAAATGTTTGTTAAGATCTGACATTTGTATGATATCATGAAATGTGTGGTGTAATGTGCCAGGAAGCCAAGACAAAATGGAATTCTAGGCAGTCAAATTACGCACAAAACAGCACAGCTTGTTAAGGAATTCCGAAGGAGGAATGAAGTGTAGAATCCTGAGAGATTACTTCCCCACATCTTTTCCCAGTAGACCGTCATCCTCTTTAAGAAGCGCTAAAGGATTCCTACAAAACCTTCTTTTCCAGTTGCCCATGTTATAATCCATCTAAATTTATAAATTTTCACATGTGCGTTGAAAACAGAGGAGAAACATTTTAAGACAGTAGTAGAAAATGTTCCATTGTGTGAACACTGAAAGCGTTAACATTTCTTAACTGAGGAACAATTATGACTCCCAGACCTGGTGTTCAAGTTGAGAGTCAAGAAAAGCTCTTCAAATCCTAAGAAGTCAGATCAGGGTGATGGGTTGAGATTCTCTTGTGGTGGCAACAGGGCCTGAGAACCAATTAAAATCTGAGCAAGGACTGACAGAAAGATTCCTTAGTCAGCTGAAGGGATAGTAGGGTTGGTGGATGATGTCTTTAATATAGGGAATACTGAAGCAGGGTTTCAGGCAATTGGTACATAAGCTAGGTATTTGTGCTGTACCATTCCCTGTACAACAACAGGAATCCACGTGGAGACTCTTAAATGGGCACTCTACTGTTTCATAGAGGTTTGAATCATTAATTCTCATACTATATGGAGTTGATAAAACTTGGGCAAAGGATCACACACACACATTAAATATATATATTTAAAAGGGTCATTTACAAGTCATTCCTGAAAGATACTATCCCAAGGAAATTTGAGATATACATTGAGAAAATCAAGCTAATGGCAAATGTGCTAGTCCTCATCACTATGTAAGCAACAACTTGTAGCGTTTGTGTAGCCTTTAGCTTCTAGGGTTCTTGTTGATTGTTTTACTTCCATTGATCCTCACAAGAGGCTCTCAAGACCAATGGATTTAAGTCATTTTACAGGTGAGAAGATTAAGGACCAGAGATGTTTCAGGACTTCTTTTATCTGACATCCCTTACATCATCAAGTGTCAAGTCAACCTCCTGACTTTGTGATGGTCTGTAGGCCAAGCTTTTGTAGCCATGGTAGCCTGGATGCAGCTTTGATAGACCCAGGAGACTCAGAAAATCCCCCAAACAATCTCCCTGCAAACAGCAAAGCAAACTCTTACCTCTTACATCCCTGTCACTCAGGATGTGTCCATGAGTTACGGCCTCCTTGAGATTTTCTGCTTGCTCTTTCAGCACTGTCTGTCTGTTCTCTGCTTATTTGCTCTCTAATTTTTAAATTTTACGTTTACCAGCTTTTGTGACTGCTCTAAGTTACTTGACCATATGAGATATAGGGACTTTACAGCCAAAGTCAAACTATGGTGATACTGTGCTATTTCCTAAGAGTAAGAAATGAATTGAATTTTCTGAATATTTTCTCCAACATGTCTCTGAAAATTTAAATACCTGGCACCGCATTTCATTAGAATAAGTCATCAAAACTACAACAGTAACTGATACTACTGGAAAGCTTGGAAATGGTGAAGTCATGCTAGCCTTTTTAAAGGAACGCAGCCTTTACACAAGGACCTCTGGCTTTCTTTTTTTGTTTTCTTTTTTTTAATTGTTAAAAGCAAAATTTACATTTACTCCCCTTGTTCCAGGCCCTCCCGCTCCCCCCCTACCCCACCACCCTCCCCCTTCTTCCTTAAGATGGGGCAGGATACCCTGCCCTATGGGAAGCCCAAGGCCCTCCCCCCCTCCATCTCAGTCTAAGAAGATGTGCATCCATACAGAATAAGTTCCCAAAAAGCCAATACATGCAGAAGAGCTAGGTCCCGGTGCCATTATCATTGGTTTCTCAGTCAGTCCCCACTGGCAGTCACATTCAGAGAGTCCAGTTAAGTCATATGCTCATTCAGTCTTGGTCTGGCTTTCTTTGTGACATAGTATATCAGTTCCCATTCTGTCTTCTAGAAGATCACTGACTAAAGGCATGTCTTATTTTGTAACATGAAATTTCATACATTTATAATAAGTGATCCTATGCACAAGTCTTTTTTCAAACTAAATGAATTTTTAACCACTCCTTTATAAAACATTTCATTTGATCCTATTTTAAAAGAAGAATAAAGTCCAATAACTAAAAATATTCAAAGTAAAGATTTGATGACCACAAAATAACAATAAAAAACAGTGCCGAGTCTGGCTATTACTTAGGCAGTGGGAACACTAGGGATAAAGTTGGTTATGCACACTCAATTCAGGAGACACCTGTGGCCATTCTGATTTCAAGCTTATTATTTTTTAAATCTTTAAAACATTTTAATTATAAAGGGAATCTCTATGTAAGTGTCTCAGTTTTTCTTTAAGTTTTCTGGCCTTAGAAGTAGATAATGTTTCTAGTAATGCCTTCAATTTAAACTATGACCCTTATTAGCATGCAGGAACGCAAACCCTGTGTACAAATGTGTCTCTTTGTTAGTTATCAAGTGCTTATGTTTTCTGGTTTTTAAGATGTCTTTCTTTGAAAGAAACATAAAGATATTTGAAGAAAATACCAAATAATGAAGAAGTAGAAGAATTTCCCACTTCAGTTAACTGAGTGTTTGCATACAAAGATGCAGCCGCATGGGCAGTGCTAAACAACAGACTGGGATGGGCTTAGACTTCCCATCTAATGTGTGGAGCCATGTTCTGTATCCTAATTCCTAATTTACCTGTTGTCATTTCCCCTAAAAGTCTTGGAGAAAGGGGAAGCGGTTAGAAGCATTTCCAGATGCAGATGCATTCAGAAACATTGGTCACCATCTAATATTTACTATTAGAGTTTGTAGATCTATAATGTCTCAGTAAAAAGACCTCTCCCATTAACCTCCCAATGCAATAATAGAAATTTATTGTTGCAATTTGATTGATATATTGCAATAAATCAATATATCAACTCCCAGTTGATATATTGATTCCATTGCAACATAGGTCTATATATGTCAAGTCAGCAAATCAATTTTAGGATGAAGTGTATGAGTTGAAAGGAGCTACCCCAGTGCGTGCAAACTTGTGGTTGCTGTTTTCTGCCTTTGTCTTATAGATAGGGAAGCTTCATCCAAACGAAGTTAACAGTAAGTGTCAAATGGGACGTGGTGCGACTTTGAAATTGTTTTTTGTTGGCTATGAATTTGTTTCTTAACTTGAAAAATAGTTATTATACAGAGAGACAGGCTTAAATATATGCTATAACAACCTCAAAAAATATATTGATCCCAAGATCCTGACCCAAAGCCTTAAAATTGAGATAGGTACTCTAATAGTCCTTTATTCTACTACGGCTGTACTAGGGTAATAGACATTGTGCTGGAAGCTCAATGAGATTAAATAATAGAGACTATTAAGTTTTCAAAATGATTTTTTATCTTAACAAAGCATTGTTTATGAGTCAAGAGGAGTAGAAGTATGTCCTGTACTCATAACTCCTGGAGAAGTCAGAGTCAGGAAAAAAAAAAAAAGAAGCATTATCCCTCTTCTATAAAATGTGAATGTTTTCCTATTTTCCTCAGAATTAATCCACAAATACCCTAATTCTCAATACATTTGAAAAATCCTAACACTTATTTCCCTCAATGAAAATCACAATATTGAATATATTACCACAGTAAACATTACCATTTTGTTTAAACCTAAGCCTTCAAAACAAACAGCTGATCTATCTATCCATCCATCTATCTATCTATCTATCTATCTATCTATCTATCTATCTATCTATCTATCTATGATAGATATGTATGTATGTATGTATCTATCTATCATCTGTCTATCTTTGTATGTGTTTGTGTGTTTATGCTTGTCCTTGTATATGTGAACACGTATATGTGTACTAATACACCCAAAGAACTAGTATTGTTGGGTATCAAAATTCCTTCAAAAACTACATCATTGGACCTTCATTGTGATAAAAGAAAATAAATAAAAACATCTATAGACTATTGGTGCATTGTGTATATGTGTATGTGTGTGTGCATGTGCCCTTACCTATGTGCTTAAATAGTGCTAAGAAGAAATTGATTTTTTTTTCAGAGCAAACCAATTGTAGCTATCATCCTCACTACACTATTACTAGACTAGGTGAAAGGCTAGCTTTAATATGGACTTTAATCAACCTTTTCGCATTTTATTTTTACCTTGCAAAGTACCAGATATCTTTTAAAAATCTTAAGAAATTTTGTACCAAACAGGAATCGATAAGAAGGATTTTGTTTTGTTTTGCTCAGCATAGATATAAAATATAAACTATCAAGTGGTCCAATCTGGTGCATTCTGAGATAAATAAAGATGCTAAAGGATTTTGATTTCTCGGTGTGAGCTCCTCACACTCTATAGCAGTAAGTTAAAAATGTGCATTTAAAGGAAATTGAGATTAATTAGCAATTAATACAGATTGTCATTTTCTCTGGGTGGTATTTTTAAGCTCACAAGCTTATTTGAGTTAAACTCACAAATTTGAGCCCAGGAAGGCAAAGCTAAGGGGTATCACCTTGTCTAGGAAACATGTTGCTGTTCTATTTGCTTTTACTCATTTGAGGCTACCAGAATCCCAGAGAAGAAATGCTGTTACAACATATTGGTGCCATCCATGTATAATTATAGATCCTTCAGGGCTGCCGGGAACAGGGAACAGATGGGGGGAGGGTGGGCCAAGATAGGACGGGAGGGGGAGTCTAAGAGGTCAGAGATTTGGCAGGTTAGGGAGAGACAGCATGATGAACTCCTGTACTGGATTTATATAGGCGGTGTGTTTGCCAAATAGGGAGTCATAACACCACAAAAATCATTTATTTTAGAACTGAAAGAAATCACAGAAATAATTTCATCTTACTCCCTTTTCAGACTGAAGCAGAATATAGTTAAGTGAATTGGCCTAGAATAATATTGTTGTGTAACTAGAATCCCAAATGGACTTGTGATCTACCAGTTGAGCTGTATCTAGAACTATTAGATATCTACTAGAAACTTGGTAGGTTAGTATTAAAGGCCTGAGTGAAATTTTAGAACATTCTTCTGCATAACACATAAATAATCATTCGGCAAATTGATACTCTGTCCTTGTCATTCTGTGACCACCATTGCATATTTCACACATAAAGAGATGTGAATAGGAGAAAAACACTTTTTATAATGCTGTTTCACCCAACTCCACCAGACATATAAAGCTTCAGATTTCAATCCACTCTCCAAATTTAAGGAATATAATTTAATAACCTTGAGTTTTAGTGTAAATGTCACACACATGAACTCACATGCATTCAAACACACCTATATACATGCATGCACAACATACATACATACAAAAGAGAATAACTTGGATTTGGATTAAGAAGCAAAAAAGTAACCCATTACATTGAGTTTGCCTAAAATGATGTTATAAATTATGTGAGAACACAAAAATTGGAGGATTACAAAGGAGTAACGTGTCCTTTAGCTGGGACTCAGTTTCTGTGGCATCTCATCCCAGAACTGGAATATGGAAAATAACATCTTCCCCATGTCCCTTTGATGAATTTTCTTTAAATGTAAATGTAAAATAAAACAGATATAAGCACTTGCATATTTTGTGCTTGCTAGTGTGTGGCAATGTGCAGTTTCCTACAGAGAAAGATGAATGACCACAGTTCCTGTCTTCAAGATGCTACCATCTGCATAGACTGATAGATACTTCAACAGGAAAATTATAAAACAACATGGCCTGGTCTATGATGAGGTTTCTGTGGCAACAGTGAACAGGATGAGGGGTACCAGCCCATACCTCTGGGAAGAGAGACTCTGGCCAAAAGACAAGATGTTCTGATGTTCTCAACCCAGTCAAGGCTGTCACCGTAAACTACCGTGACAGCGAGGTGAAGTTATGTGAAATTACCATGATAAGTAAATAAAAAGAATTAGTATTATATATTGATTAAAAATACCTTTTGTCCTGTTTTAGTGTCAGTTAAATACACAAACTTAAACACATCTTTCTTCCTATTTCCCTAAAATAAACTTACAGAAAAACGTAGTTCACAGTGTGGTTGTCTCAGATATAGGGATGTATTGATTAAAGTTTGGATTGGCAAACTCACATGCTGTTTAATCACACTGAATAACAGGCTCAATTTTCAATACAAAGTTAATCTTGTTTTCATTACACGTAAATGTTCTTTATGGAAAACAAGTGTTCTGAAGAAGCAGAAGTGTCTCTCTCAGGATTACATGTTGTATCTTTGTTTAGAATCAATGAGTTTCAAATAAGACTTTTCCTACAAACAACAGCAGAGGCAAAGATTCCTATATTGTTTTACTTCCAAAATAAGATGCCAAAAGAATTACATGCCACAGGAGAGTTTTTGACACAAGCTAAAATAAGAAAATGTCACACAGTGTCCCATATTTGTTGACCAGCTCTTGTCCTAATGAAAAGATTGCAGTGGGTGACTTTTTGTTAGCTTGACCCTCTACTTGCTGCTAGATAGAATGTAGAAAATCACAGAACTTAGGTTTTGTCTTAATATCTTAGTTCCTTGAGTTGTAAGATAGACAAAGACTTCCAAAATTGTTAATGCAAGTGAAATGGAAATATATAAATACAGACTTTATTTTAGCATAATACTCATGAATGCAGCCAGAATGTACTATCATCACTTTGAAAGAAGCTGTGGTTTGTCTTTAATATTATTTCTTCCACTTGTCTCACAACACCTTATCTTTATCTCAACCTGATGATTTATTTCACCACTATCTCCATCTTTCTATCATGATTGGCTCAGCTTAAAACTGTGCTAATCTATAATAATTCATATTCTATTGACTCTTCATTAATACTTTCTTATGAACCTTCAGGTTAATCACTCCTCACTTTGTAGATTGCTCAATTTGTGGAAATTCCTGCAAAATTAAAATTTGCAGGTACAAAGAGAACACAGCAGTCATTTTTGTACCATGGCTCCTGGAGTCCTCCTGGATAGATGCAGTTAAGTCTTATCCCATTTCTTCTGGGTCACAGGCATGCATTTTCCCTCACCAGTGATGGATGGGTTTCCTTGACATTTTGCATGGATGGCTCTTGAGAATGAAAATCATACTTATAAAAGATTCATTGGTTCACTCTACAGTCCTTACATTGTCACCTTGACTCACAGTGACAGTATCATGATATGCATTGACCCTGATGGTCCTTTCAAAGGAGGGGGAAATGTCTCAGGGTCCTCTAAGAGATAAGAAGAGCATGGGACTGCCTTTTCATAAGATGCAATAACTAAGGCAATTTTTAGTTCTCTTTCTCCCTTGGCTTTAGCGAAGATTCTTGTCAAAGGCAGCCAAAGCCAGTGTCTAAGTGAGATTCAGAGGTTCTTTACTAGCTTGAGAAGCACATCCAGGAGAAAGGGAAACCCATGAGGGCTGAGAGAACTGTAGCAGCATTTGAGCAGGTGACAAGGCATAATTATGTGAGCTCATTAAAGTGTACAATTGATGAGATTAAAAGGGAATAATGCTGTTGATAAATGTGACATTCAAAACCCAATTAAAACAAGTCATTCTTTAAAATCACTTTTTCGTTAGCAGTCTTATTTCATATCCTTTTTTCATAGAGGAGGGCCCATTTTACAGATGCAGTAGACTGTTTATAAACAAGTGTTTGGGAGGGCTTGGTGCTAACTCACGAGCATTCTGGCCATTGGAAACTAAATATGCCCGACCTATTGGTGTCTGGGAAATGCTAACACGCCAGTGCTTGCTTCCTGGATGAATAAAGGAATAGGGTTGACTGCAGCATTAATAGAACCATAATTGCAGATGCATTACCATAATCATAAGAGGAATGTCACAGTTCAGATTGAACTGCTTTGCACAAATAAAATGCTAAACTCTAAAAACTGTAGAACATAGTTAGAGGAGAGCTCTGCACATTGAGATATGTGTCCTTACACTCAGCTAATTAGTTGCTACTGAATGTTTTGCTTTGCTCGGTGGCACGTGGTACATAAATCAATGCAATATGTTAAATGCAAATGGCTGTTAATAGAGGAACCATCTGCTCTGTGCCGGAGAGTTTGTTCAAAGGGATGCGGCGAGCCTACTTTGGATAATGTTGAAGAACTCAAATATCAAATTTCTAAAATGAGCTGCCTCTGTTAACCCCAACATTACTAATACTCTCCTGGCCTTTCAAGTTCTACAAATGCATCCCTGAACAACTCCTCACAGCCTGTGCTGCTGAGAGCAACCCCACAGGCTGCTTCCAAAGGCGGAATACCTCACCAGTGCATCACACGGCACAGACACTTGCAATGCCTTAAAACTGTGCTCAGAAATTTAGAACAACCAATAAATAATCGAGCTGTCATCTCCAAAGCATCTCCGCTACCATGAATAACACAGGCTCTCCATCCCTGTCCCTCCTGGAAGCTACTCATTTAAAGCTGTAGATCACCAGCATGCTGCTGGCTGATGATGAATTACTATAGGTATCATCAGTGTCTGCAACCTCCACCTCCCGTAATCAACAATACTGTATTTCTCCAAAAGATCATCAGTGCAAAGGGGAGCAATGATTTTTCTCCCAACATGCTTTATTAGATGCTGTCACAGAGCATCCTAATAATGTCCATCGGACTCAACCGGTGACACTGTAAAACATGGGAATATTAGTGATAGGACAGGAATCAAAGCCTTCGGGCTCCCAATGCCATGCTCTGCTTTGCTGCCAAAGGAAGCAACCCTCAATCCTGCCCTTTCTAATCAGCTCCTGGTCAAGGTTGCTATCCAGATATTTAAGAGCAAGATGCCATGATGATCTATTATATTAATCCCCATTGGAAGTGTACTCAAATGGTGCAATCATGAAACAGAATCTTGCCACGAAAGAACAAGCTTAGAAATTAACTATGTGGATGAAAACCTTCAAGCACACAACTTCTCCGAAGCCAGACACAGGTATGATTCTCCGCACACTGCTAACTTGGCTTCCTTGACCTTACTTTTTCCTCTTTCATCTCCCCGCCCCTTTTTGTTCTCTTGCTTTTATAGTATCTGATTTAAGACTGTGCTTTTGGGGATTCGCCTGCGGGAGAAGAGGCTGCAGGAGAGCTCATTAGCTCAGCAGATGCTCTATCCCTGGACGAATTATACAATGAAAAGCTGCTTCTGAGGGCCACCAAAAAGGAGCCAGGGCTTTGTGGAGGTGGGCAGCCCCGCAGTGCAGTACAAGCTCTGTATTTGTTAAAAGAGGAGGTTTTGTACTAAAAACATTTCCCTTTGTTTGTTCTCGTGAAAAGAGGAGCCTCCTGAAGGCTGCTAGCATTTGATGACTCCATTTCAAAATGAACAGTTGTCTGTTTCCATACCGGGCTGCTTCAGTTGAAAGTTACAGAAAACCTTTCGGAGATGGAGAGACTGGCAGCGTAATCAGACAAGCAATACCTAAAAGGCAGAGCGCGCTAGCTGTGAATTTGAGAAGCTTCAATATTGAATTGGCTTCTAACAGTGATCCTGAGCAGGGATCGAGTCCATGTTTTAGATTACAGCCTGGAAGAAAAAAAAAGAAAAAGAAACCTACATTGTCTAATTACATTCGTTTATTGAACTGTGTTATCACTCTGGTTCCCATAACACCACTTTAATTTAATTTAGATTTTGTTACTTCTTCCCCTCCAAAAGTAATACTTTACCATAGAGGCATATTTATTATTTCTAATGTTTCTGTTTAGAAACATTCATTAATTCATTTTCCCACTTAATTACAAAGAAGAGAATAATTGATTCTTAGCCCCTCAGATGATATTTACCAATGTATTATGGAAATATAAATGGAAAGTATCATTGATCTAAAATTATGCATTAATTTTTTAAGACTAGAATAGACCACCTAGAAAGATATAAAAGCTAAGGAACGGCAGTTGCGTTGCTCAACCTTGAGTCCTCTTAGAGGGAAGTGCACAGGGGTCACCTGTTGTCACCCAAGGATCTTGCAAGGACTGTTTGGTGCACTCTCCTGACATTTAGTGACACACACAATCCCAGCAGGAAGAGAATTTAAGCATATTCCATCTGTTGGTGTTTTAAATTTTGTTGAAAACCCATTTGATGAGTTCCTTGTCAGCAAAATTGCTGGTCTGCTGCGTTTTTGAGGATTGGATCATGGTCTTAGGCCCAGTGACAGCACAGCGATGGGAAAAGGACCTTTAAACCTCCCCTTTAATACTTAGGCTTTTTGTTTTGTTTATTTTGCTTTTCTATTTTTTGTTTGTTTTTCATTTTCTGAGACAGAGTTTCTCTGTGTAGCCTTGGCAATCCTGGAACTTGCTCTCTGTAGTGCAGGCTGGCCTCAAGCCCTGAGATCTGCCTGCCGCTGCCTCCCAAGGGCTGGGATTATTCAGTGTCCTTAATTCCAGAACACTCTGTTCTCATCTTTGTTCTGAAACGCCTCTGTTTTGTGGAGTTCCAGCTGTGTCACTGAACAGAGGCAGACATTTATAAAGAATAATTCGAGGGAGATGCTGAGGGGACAGATTATTTGGTAAAGTAATTGTCACATAAGCAACAGAACCAGAATTCAATTTCTCAGGAGCCATTTTTTAAAAATCTTGGTGTGGTGGTGTGTACCTGTACCCAGTATTGGAGGGGCAGAGACGGCAGGATCTCTGGAGCTTGCTGGCTAGCCAGTCTACCTGAACTGCCAAGCTCCAGGTCCAGTGAGAGGCCTTGTTTCAAAAAAAAAAAAATAAGGTGGAGACCAGTTGAGAAAGGAATTAGACACAATGTAAACATAGATACACCTATAAATACACAAAACCATGAAATGATTTTTTTTCACTGCAGGGTGTTGAGAAAATACTAAACCATTGAGCTAAATCCCCAGCTTAAAGATGAGGATAATTTTTTAGATTGTGGCTTCTTCTAGGAAACACTTTAAAGCATAAGAGAAAGTCTGACCTGTGGATAAAATATTATTTTTTAACACGAATGAAAAAGGTTGTATTTTATTTACTTTCAGGAAAAAAAAAAAAACTGTCCCACATAGTCAAGCACTGACCCTGCTGGGGTAGTTTCAAAATACCATTAAAAACATTTAATGGAACTGTCTTTGTAAGAACGAAAAGACCTAATAATTCCAAGAAAGAACAGGAATGCCATTGTGTTGTAGGCCTCATTGGAAAAGTTCCTCCCCATGTGTTGAGTTAGCCTCATGTATTTATCCGGGAACCAAAACCTGACGTTCAAGAGTTATATGAAAACCCGGGGTTGTATGGTATACCAGCCTGCATTGCTGGGCGCCACAATACATTATTAAAACGGGAAGGAGTTTACTATTTTGAAACAGGCTATAGACTGGAACTAGTCACGAGCAAAAGCTCAGAATAACAAGCTTGTATTTACTGTTCCTTGTGTGACTCTGAACAACCCAGAGGATGACTTTCAAAGTCGGTGGGACGCGCTGGAAGGCAGAGCGCTCGGTGGCGCATAGACAGCTGCGCGCTGCTCTGACACAGGAGATTCTGCATCTCGGGGAAGCGTGCTTGTTTGGCTTTCTTCTTGGAAAAGGCACTGCTCTCCCTGGGGCAGGGAATCAGGTGGTATTTCATTTTATTCATGAGGGCAGCCCTTCAGTCCGGATCTATTGTTCTAGAAAGCCCTCCTGCAGACTGATAACGGTTCTTATCCTAAATGTCCTCCATGCTGTTCTGTATGCAACCTTCAGAGTGCCTTAGAGAGCCCTTTGTCCCCAGTGAAACCCCACATGAAAAGTACACAGCCTGCTTTGGGTTTTTGCTATTCTTTCCCTTACTCTAAAAGCATTCAGGAAAGTTCTCATTCCTCGCTAGGTATTTGTTATTAAGACAGGGGGTGGAGTCTTCCCAGAGCAGGGCCTGTTCACCAGCTCACACTAGTCTGCCTTGGGTAATTTGTGTTGTATCTGTTTTCTAAAAATGGGCCTCACCAGGTCTCGGTCTTCATAAAGCCCTGGATACCTATGGACATGCAGTTCAGTTGTAACACCAATAGCAAGTCACAAAGCCTTGACAGGGGCTGCAGGGCCTCTGCTGGTGTGACTGACACAGGTGGAAAACCACCCTGATTTGTCAGGGACGTGGAAAAAAAGTATCAGTCTGCACAGTAGGGATCTACAGTCAACAGAAAATGGAGACTTTTTTCCTCCATGGACAGTTTGGCTTTGGAGGAAGCTTCCTCCCTGGACACTTCAGCTCTCTGAGGAAACTCTCCTTTTACCTAGTGTAACAGTTTGATAGAATGTGCTAGCCAGGGCGTGAAGGTGACTCTGTAAGATACTTGGTCACCTTGTAGGCTGGAGAAAAAGAGCATTCATTGTTGGAGAGCAAGCCTGAGGCTGAGTGAGAGTTTTCCTAGGAAGAATGTCTGAGGCACTGGCCCAGACATGGCCTGCGGCTCTTTCGCTGGTCGACACCCTGACTGCATGGAGTCTGCTCTGGATCTCAGACACATTTCTTTCAAGGTAGTCTCACAAATGTGTTATATATATATATATATATTTAGATTTTCCCCCTTTGGTGAGTTAAAAAAAGGCTCTTCAGAGATGTCAAAACAAGTGAAATATTTATATCCAAGATAAATGTTCAGTAGCACGTTTAAAAAGCAGCTGATCTTATAAAACTAGAATAGCACTTGGGGTTGACTGCAAAGCACCCCTTACTTTTACACATTCCCTCAAATTTGCTTAAAGATCTCTTTAACTTTGCCGTATGATAGTTAGCATTTTATACGTTCATTTATAAAGAACCAAAGCATAGTCAGAATTTTTTTTAAATCATATATATTTCTTAAGAAGGCAATTTCATTTTAGTTTGTTCTCTCCCCAGACATAATCTCTTTCTTATCCTGGAAAAATGGATTTTGGTTTGGGGAGGGGCACTGAGCCTGGAAAGGGATGGCAGAAAGAGCAGTTGTCACAAGATGTGGGATCAAAGTTAGGGTGATAAGGAAGACCTCAGAAGAGACAGCAGGGATTGGAGACCTGCAGTGAAGACAGGGGTTCCACAGGGGCCGCTGGACCTCTGCCAGGAACCTCGGCGATCAGACGGACTGCCCTTAATCTGTCACTCCACTTTACGATCTGTGCATCTTGGCAAGATGTCTTTATCTCTCACCTGAGAAAGTTAATACACAGCTTAGAAGGCTTCCGGGGTGCCAGGCACACGCATGGCAGGCAGCTGGAATCTGTTACTGTGCATCTGTGGCTGTGGCGTACTGGCCCTCTGATTCCCCAACATCTTCTATCCTTTAACTGGGACCCTTATTAAATGTCTTATTAATCTCTCAATTTCCCCAGGTTGTATGGAGAGCCATGTTCTCCTCTGTCAGATGTACCCCCACTGCCACCTCCCATCCAAATGACCTCTCTCCCTCCACCTCTATTTACTGCCCTGTAAGACTCTCATTGCTCTTGCTGATAGCAACAGGTGACAACAATCCAAAGACTTCATTCAAGAGTACCAGTTTCTTTCTCAGCCACAAGGATAGACTTGGGTTCACTGTAAGAAATTTGGGGAAGTGTGAGACGCCCACTGCATAGAAAACTTACAGAAGAACCCGGATGCTGTTCTTATTGCCAGTAGGGCTGGCACACCCCTAG